>JAXGGA010004360.1:0-89336 GCA_038373865.1 Uloborus plumipes
TGTCTGTCCTTCTTTCTTTCTTTCTTTCTTTCTTTCTGTCTGTCTGTCTGTTACGCGCGTAGCGCCAAAACCGTTCGGTCGATTTTCATGCCACTTGGCACAAAATTAGTTTGTAGCATGTAGTTTTGCACCTCGAAGCGATTTTTCGAAAATTCCATTTCGTTCTTTTTCTATTCGAATTCTTAGCGGAAATTCGATAAAATAGGGAAGAAATATTTCACACACATTTTCAAGTCTTATGTCATTCGAAAGCTTGGAATTTTCTGCACAAAATGAAGTTTTTTCGAAGTTTCTACGATCATCAGGAGAGCTGTAACAATTGTTTTTAGAATCCCGAAATTCAAGGCTCACCTTCAGTAAAGCAAGCCAAACGATTCTAAAATGGTTGAACTTAAGAATAAAATTTGTTTCAAAAGAGAGATAAAATGAATTATTTTATCAACGGAAATCAATTTTTCATGTTGTTACTATGGTTACGTGTTCATACTTATTTTTGTTTCTTTCTTTTTCCAGGGTTGCCAGCGTCTATCCTCGTAGGCTACGGCCAGACGTAGTATTTTTGATTCTACGGTAGTATTTTTTCGGCCCAAATAAGGAGCGTAGTATGTTTCTGGCAACTCTGTTTCCAATACACTAATGACTTAATTTAAAGATTTGGCGGATTTTTTTTTTTTTTTTTCATTTTCATAGATTTCGCATTTCAGCAACATTGATTTTGGCAACGTTTGGAAACAGTAGTATTTTGTAATATTTTTTTTAGAGGAGGCGTAGTTTTTTTTTTTTGTTCCAATTCTCTGGCAACCCTGTCTTTTTCCCGGTGAAGCGGTGAAGATGCTTTGGGACCCTGCTTGGCGCGTTTTCAAAAAGTCAACTACACCAAATAGCTGGGGTTACCACGCTTGGCGCGCCTATCGTTCATTTAGCGAGAAAAGGGTACCTAAAGCACAGATTAACGAAATATCGTATCAATTGCGATATTGCATCGTTTTTTTAAAGTGTTTCATTTCGGAAAATGTATTGTTTTGTTTTTTAAGCTAGGAAAGAAAACTTTCTTCTTCTCTTAAACTTTGGTAAGATTTCTGTTGGTTCCTGTTATCAACAAAATTGTTCTTATTTTCTCTTTTGGCTTATTTTTGTCCATCTCCCTTGGGGTTGCATTCGAATGTGCCAAGGGGGTGTTTTACCCCATTTGTCGGGTAAATCAGTGTTTTCAATGCAAGGTGATATGAATTGGTTAACAAAAGTGATATGAATTGGCGCGACTACTTGGCGATATATCGCCAAGCTTTTGATCGCCAAGTATTTGACGCCAATTGGCGAAAAAAAATTTTTTTTTTTTTGATTTAGGTTCAATTTGGCGCTGTTGGCGATATTTTGCGAAAAATCCACTGAATGATGTTAAAATCGATGATATTTAGGAGATAAATCATTGTAAAACATTTTTTTGCATTGTTTCGTAGCAAACTAGGGATACAAATGTTTGAATTGTTATCTTGCTCACTCCAAGCACTATTTTAGCACTTAAGGCATCTACTAAGAAATTTACACGTAAAATTAAGTAGTGTGGGGTCCATATCAGATCTTTATATCACTTTGAAGGAATTATAGTTGAATAAAACTAAAATAGAGCATTTTTTCTGCTATATCAATTATTTTACAAATTAACTTTTAATTTTATACCACGGGCAAAGCCGTGCGGGTACCGCTAGTCTATAATAAACTTGAACTCTGCCTTCACGTTTATTCTAAAAGACGTTGCATATCTAGTCACCACGTACACAACCTTAAAATATGCAATCTATTACAACAATTAATTTTTATTGAGAGAATATTTTGGGTTACTTTTTAAAATTTTACTGCAATATGTGCTTTAACGAACTTCTTGATAGTTTAAATAACCGTAAAAAAAAACTAACAAATCAACCTTGACGAATTTTACTTCATTGACATAGGTTTTAGATTCGCCGTCGAAACTTCAGTGTCATCTGATAGAGCACACCTTTGAAGGCAGTTCGCACTACACGTGCTACTTGTGCGCCTCCGTGTTCACTGGACCTCACCTGCTGCAGCGCCATATGCTGGACCATGGTCTGGAAGCGAGACCCTATGACTGTCCCGAGTGTCAACAGAAGTTCTTCTTCAGAGCTGAACTCGAGAACCATTCTTTTGTACATGTGTGGGAGAACGTTAACAGGCTATCATCATCAAATGCTTTGACAAAAGGTAAGAAGAGAGACAAAGGAATTGGTCTTTCGAAACTTAGATGCAAAATTTTTTTAAGTACACAATAGAACTTCAATTATCTGAAGTGATTGAGACAAAATTCCCACGTGCGAAGCTGTCAATTTAAAAAAATTCAAACTCAGAGAACAAGCAGAGTTTTACACCGGGGGGGGGGGGGGCAGCGAGTTTAATAACAAATATAGTGGACCCCAATGAATAATGTATGCGTAAATTTACAATAGGACAAGTAACAGATTGTTTTGGGAAAACTTTTTTATTATTTTTGCTATCATTTGTTATAATAAATTAATTTTGATGCAAAATATAACGCAATATTAACCCTTTGATAGTTATGAATGAGTTCAGCTCGCAATCGAATCGTGCTTCATAATGCGCGCAAACGAGTTCCGCTCGGGAGCAAGATTTTGACCGAAATGGTTAGTAACGAGCACTACTCGCGTAGTGAAATTTTTCCCCAATGCTCGCTGACGAGCTGACTTCGTTCGCCATTATTATTCTGCACTGATGTACTGTGCTATAAATACTTTAAGAAATTTTTAACCCTTTGACGGTTATGGAAATGAGCAGTTTCCGTTTACTTAATTCGTGCAGCATTAGGAGTAAACAGTAGTCGAAAGTGGAAGCTGTTTTCCCCCGCCGTTCTTCCGAAAATGTCACCTTTCTCTGGCGATGCCGTAGATAGCTCGCTTCGCGCGTTTTAAAAATTTCTTAAAGTATTTATAGTACAGTACATCAGTACAGAATAATAATGGCGAACGAAGTCAGCTCGTCAGAGCGCATTGGGGGAAAACTTCACTACACGAGTAGTGCTCGTTACTAACCATTTCGGTCAAAATCTTACTCCCGAGCGGAACTCGTTTGCGCGCATTACGAAGCACGATTCGATTGCGAGCTGAACTCGTTCATAACCATCAAAAACGCGCGAGGCGAGCTATCTACGGCATCGCCAGAGAAAGGTGACATTTTTGGAAAAACGGCGGGGGAAAACAGCTGCCACTTTCGACTACTATTTACTCCTAATGCTGAGCGAATTGAGTGAATGGAAATTGCTCATTTCCATAACCGTCAAAGGGTTAAAAAAATAATTATTGATACGCATTGTATCTGTACTGAATGAAATGATTCTTGAAAGAGAATGAGCGCAAAGAAAAGAAAATCGTATGTTTTGGATAGGTTTTCATACGTCGTAGTTCCAGGGTATAGCTCGTAGAAACTACGATTTTTTCGTAGCAGTTGGCAGCTCAGCTGTAAAGGAAAAATGGAAATTTTAAGTTTGTTTTTAAAAATGTGAGCTTTCACAAAATAACTTCTATATGTGATGTCTTAAAAATATGTTAATATTATTATGAAAAAAAATATTTGTTCAACAATATACACACAAGTCAGAAAATAGACTGTAAATTTATAAGGCATAATATATAAGCTTAAATCTTTTTCGTAATGGTAATACTGATGCAATTAACTTTGTTTTTTGAAAAATGAAGGTATTGTTAGACAAAACTATTTACTCTTAAATTTAATGACTTTCAAATTTAATATTAAACTCAAACCTATTTTTGTGCGGTGGATAGGGATCGTGTAAAAAACTGGATTAAAAAATCGATCAAAACTACTTGATAGCTATAAAAAAAAAAAAATAGTGGCATCACATATGTTTAATTCATTCTGCTGTTACTAATTCTTCGGAATGGATACCTATATCAATAACTTTGCAATAACATGCATAACTATTGGCTTATATTACACCAATCATTACCATAGTAGCTTTTTTTTTTTTTTTTTTTTTTTTTGCGAATCTCTATTTGATGCACTCTTTAATCCATTACCCAATCGTGTTGCGAAGAATCTTTCTTTATGATTGTAGGATACTGACATTTATTAAAGTAGAAACCAAACAGTATTTCAAATCTCCATTTTTTTTTTTTCAGGAACTGGTAATGGTGAAAGATCTGGTTTATTATACGAATGCCCAAGGTGTCCGAGTGTATTCGGAAATGCCATTGATTTGGGCAAGCACCAGCGTTCCCATGGCCATGACGTTACGATAAAACAAGAGTCCATCGACAGAATGAGTAACGTTTGCCCTACCTGTGGAATGGAATTCAACTCTAAAGATGACTTGAGAGGTCACATGATGTTAATCCACTCTTCGACGCCATTAAGAGAAGCATTTGCCTCCGACATTAGTAAGTACAGCTTCTTGGTTTTCGTGAACAGAGTTATTAAACTAATATGAAATACAGGTCCGTCACTTTGAGGGATCAGGAATGGCAACTGCACCTCCCCCCCCCCCCGGCTTTGAGAAATAATGCTTACGTATATTGTAGGCGTAGTTTTTATAGGTTTCTGGAAATAATTTAAATTGAATACATCCTTCCTCCTTCACACGCATAGAACAATATGAAATGCCGTGCTTGTTAAAGTATTATATATATTTTTTAGTACAATGAAGTTTTTATTGTAATATGTTGTGACAAGTTTATTGCTTTATAATGGCAGAAAGTAAAGTTTACTTTACTGTCTGAAACCTTTGCTGCAAGTACTGTCATGCTGATCTATGACGTTACTAGAATTTTTCTGGATGGGGAGGGGGGATCATATAGATAAATAGATAGATAGATGGATAGATAGATTACTATGATCGGCAACGTTTGTGAAGCGCTATAAGAAAAGCTAACCTGGCAGCATTCATAATTAACTCCCAAACCTTGCGAACTTTCTGATTGTAGTAAGCCTACGAGCAAAATCTTGGCACGTTTTACAGTTCTGCAACAAAAAGTTTATCTCATATATTTAATGTAATTCACATTACCGGAAACATTTATTTTCGTTTAAAATATAGTTGCCATCATCGTAACACGCTACTTTTTAATAATCTTACTGAGGAAAAGAACTAACGGATGAGACCTTATTTCTGGTACAGATTTATAAAGCTCTTAATCCTGTACCTTAGAACTCAGAACAAGACGAACGTAAGTTCATTTTCGTTACTTTTCAGGAAAGGGCGAAAATGATTATCGAATGCATACAAAGGATAGGACCCGCACTCTTTTAAAGCTGCTAAATAATTGTGAAGGAATTTCTTTTACAGAATAACGTTCTCATGGGTAGATGTGTTATAAGTTTCTATATACAATGCAGGAAAAAGTAAAACTCATCATTTCTGGACTTACGTTAGTCTGGCTCTAAGGTACAGAATTCATCATATCAAAAATTCCAAACAACGAACTAAAGTTGATACTGACAGAGCAACGTATTAATATTTTGAATTTTCTTTTCTGTAAAAGCTTATCAAAGTCAATCTTATTTCAGTGGCCCGTCAAGATCTTTATAATTTTGAGGAGGATAAACAAACAGAAGAGAATTCAAGCAAAGGCGTCCGAGAAAAGAAATCTTTTGAGTGTCCTGTCTGTAAGAAGCAGTTCACGAGGAAGGAAAACCGAAAACTACACATGAAGACGCATCATCAAAACTCTGGTGCGAAGACGTTTCCATGCAGCCACTGTGACAAAGTGTTTCTCAAGCGATCCCAAGTAAAGGTACTTTTTCAGAACAAAATAATGCTTGCTTACTTCTGTGCCAACTATTCTAGTAGACTAGACCTCACGCTGAATCGACTTAGCTTAAAAGTTACCTCATGAAATTTAGCTCTTAGATTCTGGTAGGCTTCCAACAAACTTCAACAGATTTGGGCAATTTGCAAGAAACTCAGGTGTTTTTCTTAGTTATTTCATCTCATTGTTACAGTACCTAACCTATTCAGTTCATGTGTAAACTTTTAAATCCATTTTTCAAAATAATTCATTACTGAAGAAGCTGTAAGCAAAAATGTTGAAATGGGCAGAAAATCTGTATTAGCGTAACCCAAATTAAAGGAAATGTGTTAACTCATGTTAGAATTTATGGAGCAATTATAGTAACTTAAGAGTCCGAACATCAGCGACAGCCAAATTGGAAATCAAAATTGCAGGGCTTGCTGCAAAAAAAGAGGTAGCTCCATTTTCAATGTCTTCAAAATGTGTACATTAAAGCTTATAGCAGAAAATCGCATTCTAAAAGTTTCTTTAAGTTTTATGAATCCTCTTGTATAACTGTACTGAGAAGTATACAAGAGGATATTTTAAAATATTAGAACAAGAAAGGTGACCTTTATTTTAAGTTCTACTAGACAGACATTTTGAAGACATTGAAAATGGAGCTACCTCCTTTTTGCAGCAAGCAATTCAATTGCGAATAAAACAGTACTGTTGGAGGCCTAAATCTCGGCTTTTAGGAAAAACTTAGCAGTTGAGGCAACTATTTTCACTCCTCTCTTCCGCCCCCTTCTCTAACTTCACCTTCCTCTGCCCCCTTCTTTCCACCTGCGGTGGCTTACAGTAGCTAAGGAGCTGTCAACTGACGTTTTAGTTTATATATCAGCTAAACAAACTATGAAAAAAAACGTAAGTTACATTCCTTTAAAGGAAAAGGTAAAAAAAAAAGTAATGCACAGCTTTAAATACGCTTTTTACTTAATCCACTTTCGCGTCGGGCAAGCAATCATTTGTTGCACAACCTCCAGAAATAATGAAAATCGCTGAAAGTTGACCTTTTAGTTTATATATCCGTTAATAAACGTCACGTAATGTAAATACCAGGCTACTCAGGGTCTTCGTAAAATTTTAGATTTTTTGACATCTGGTTTGACTCCTAACAAGGAATTTAATTTCACAAGTAAAGTTATATTTAACGTTTTAAACGTGACTTGCTTCGAAAGTTCATACAGTAAGAGCTTTTTATTCTGATAATACCTGAAATACTTTTAAATTAGGCACTAACTGCTCTATATTATAATCTTTCTATTTCACGTTACTCAATAACCTTTTCTTCTACATTTTTTTTTTTTTTAACTCACAGCGTAATTTCACGACTTGTGGTCACAGTCTTTTTGTTCCTTTTTTTTTTTAATTTTTAAACTACATATCTTCACACTTTTTTAATTGCTATTTCTTTTAATTACAGGACCACATGAGGACACATATCACATCAACCACACATCCATGCGAAATATGCGATGAGTCTTTTCCGTCCACTTCCCTTCTACGAAGGCATCTCAAAGACGTTCACAACAGGAAATACGAGCACACCTGCGTCGTCTGCTCGGAACTGTTCGACACCAATGACCAACTTGATGCCCACTTGAACGAGGAACATCACGTGAGGGTGCAGGAGAGGATAGCAGACGATTCCTTAAAAAATAAATCCGATTCCCCGCCTCCGTCTCCAGAGCCTTCAGCAGCTGAAAGCACCAACCAGGACACTGCGTCACCATCAGAAATTCCAAGAGATTCGTCTTTAGAACAACTTAATAGAAGGGAAGAAAGGACTAGTATGCCAACAGAAGTCGCAGCATGATGAATGTGACGCCTCTTCAAGATCTTAACTCTTCGTTGTGATTATTTTTTGTGTACTTCATAGAAGGATTTGAATTCATCAAAAGATGACTTGTTGTGCTAAAAGTGCAAATACTGCAATTGCCAAACCGTCCTGCCATTTTTGTGACTTTCGGTTTTTTTCACTCTAAGTTATGAAAACAGAGTTTTGTTTGAAAAAAAAAGCTAGTAGAAGGTTTTTGTGAATATGGATTTAACATTTCATGGGATATGCAACCGGTTCTTGCTTCAGTGCAATAATTTAGTTGGTGTCAATGCTATATTATCTTTATAGGAAGAACGTAAAGATTGTATTATGTGAAATACAAATAAAACCAATTTTTATAGGCTCTTAACATCGTTCTAACTAAAACTAAACTAAAATAGAGAGCCTACTTTTTTTTACTTAGGTCCTGATTCAAGCCCCCACTCGGAGTCATTTCGCTTTGTTTTGCTTAACATCATAACTCCTCTCTTGAACTATTTTCGTGTATAAATTTCAACAACGGAGACTAAGTGAGAAGTTATGATGTCAATCCAATGCGAAATACTACATTTTTTTCTAGAATAGGGTCATTGAACTCGATAAATATTTCTGCAGTCATTAAAAATTTATTTTAGTTGTTCAAATCGTAACTATAAGATCCAATCTTACCTAATGATGATTTACGGTTCTATGTACATTACTCGGTAGCTAATTTTTGTGAGTTTTCTAAGAAAATATTTTTTTAGAAAACTGCAAGATCCTCAATTAAAAATGGGCGTATGTTTTTTTTTTGGGGGGGGGGGACTTTTCTGTCAGTTGGTTTGTTAAGCTGAATGAGAAAGTTCATAAGGACTTGTTTTTCAACCGTGTGTGACTTGGCATTCTTCTTATAAGAAGAAGTTGCGAAACTGAATTAAATTCTTCAGATTCATTTCCTTCATTGGATATATTTTAAATGTAATTGTGAATAGATATATTAAATATTTCAGAACAAAAAATAATTTCAAATACTCAATAACTCCACATGTCATAAAATCAGGGCGCAAAGTCTCATTCTTTTCTCCCAATCTGCAACTCTGCCATGGATTCAGGGTTGGAGTCAGACTGTTTTTTTTTTCTTTTGAAAAAGTATTTGGATTCGGAAACTTTAAATTTTCAAAACTGTCTGAGTCAAAGTTGGTAGTTTTCCCTTTCACTCCGCAGACCTGATTATATAACATAGAGACAAGCTCAAAAAAGAAAATACACATTGACTAATTGCTAAAGGTAGGATTTTATTTGCATACCTGCTGTACATATAGCTATTTGTTATTATTTCATCTGAAATATATACTTGCGTCTAAAGTATCACGAATAAATAATTCGTGATAAAGAAACGTGCGTAATATATAAATATTATTTGGATACCGGTGCTATTTATTTATGCAATTAGAATATTTATTTATATAAATATATCTGTTAGTAGCCTGTTATGATAGTTTATCAGTGTGATTATGCCTATATGTTGCTCGATACTATTTGAAACAGATTAAAACATTCAGCTTTCAATGTGCCAAATTATACGCTTAACACTTTTTGCCTTTTAAAAACGTAAACTTGTGTTTTCGGGAAGAAATTTATTGATCTTTGGTAGTTTAATATAAATAAGGTATCATAAGAAAAACAGTTCTCATTTTCAATGCGTTAAATTCAATTTACAAATGACTATTGAAGTTATTGATTGACTCAATTGAAGGGCTTGGAAGATGAAGAGGTTACGTGATAAAACAGAAATTGCGAGTAATTAAAGCTCAAAGTTTGTCGCCACTCAAATAGGCTCAAATGTCGCAGTTGTTGCAGCTTTCTTGCTTTCTGGTTTTGTCGTTAGTGTGCGTATGAAATTGGTCTAATGACATCTACTTTTTGATTTACCAAGCTCTAATTTCTTACATGTATTCATTGCTTACTATTGTCCAGAGTGCTCATTTTTAAAAATTTAACATAGTCCCTTCATCCCCCAAGACCTTCATTTATTGATTACTTATATTTACTACAATCCTTCGGAAACTAGACACCGCTTTGCTAAATTTGTAACCCTAAATGGCAGGATTAACCAAGTGCCTTTTTAAATGATTGTATTGTAAAATGTTTATACTTACTCTGATGTAACTTACTGAGATTACGAATTAAGTATTTTTCTTGCAAAAAAGCTGCAGAAAAATGTTGCTTTGTTAAATAAAAACTTTAAGAATAATTTCTTCTACATTTTCATAAAAACTGCTGATTTTTCATGTATAATTAAATATCATGTTTTAACACGCTTGAAAACAATCCCGCTGAGCTTAAAGCCATTATTTATGTAATATAAATCTAATATTACTCTCTTTTCATTTCCAGACCTTTAAATTAGCTATAGATTAACTAATGTTACGAGTAAGTCATACTAAAGTTAATCTGCTGTAAATGAGGGGTGGTATTCAGTGACTTTCCCAAATGAAAATTTGCGCGGAGGAAATGACTGAAAATTTTTCTTTTATTTGATACTAATACGACCGTCAAAAGATCCAGGAATGAAATTAAAAGTTTTGCATAGACAAATTTTTGTATCACAAGAATATGTTTTGATTCCTTATTCATAAAGTGAAGAAAGTGCCAATCTCAGAGTAAATCATATCAAAAATGAGATGATTTGGCATGCATGTTGCGCAATGGCTACACTTATGTTACACAGCAATCAAATAAATATACCGTTAAAAGTGTAGAAACAGTAATTAGAATTTGACAGTATCAGATTTGACAGAGTTTCCAGAAATCCCTTTTTCAATGCAAAACAAATCTCACCAAAGAAAAAAAATGCGACAAAATCACTTTTTTTTTAACGTTTTAAGGGTTTTTTTTTTTTTTTTTTTTGAAAAATATAATCTTTGTAACCTAAATTGCTATTTTCAATTTACGGAGCTTATCGAGCAATAGTAAACATTTCTTATGACGGTTAGCTGTCTTAAATTTTAGACTGAGTAAATGCATGCCCCATAGTGATGGTTTCATCTCACCATCTAAAATTATACTTTGCACATTGAAACATCGCCAAGAAGAGCTTCAACATTTAATTTTAATTTCTTCAATCTATTGACGCCCTTCTCTATTTCTTTTTTTTTCCGGAAAATCTGTGCCAAATAAAGTTGCTGTTATGTTTTCTTGTGCCATAAAGGCTGGCAATGAGGGGTGAGCTGCTTCACTTTTCCAGCTGTCCCTTTATTTGGTGTGAAGTCCGACTTCAACAACACACACATGCCATAAAAGAACGTTTATAGGATAGGCAGCCTTTCACAGCACGACACATTCACACAAAGAAAGGACAAGGACAAGAGAGAGAAAGTACATGCATGCCCAAGTCTTGATTCAAACCCAGAACCTCCCCATTTGCAGTTGACCACTTGGCAAGGTGGTCGGCGCCAAATAAGGTAAAATTAACGAGTAGAATATTATAGGAGGGGGGGTGGGATTTAAACCCATTTATGCCCAAGTTTTTTTAACAATTTTTTTCAATTTTTATCTGCTTAAAACTCTTACTTGGAATGGTTTACATACATTTTAGGCTTAAAATAGTTCGCCGTTGCCATATTTATTAAGTTATTTAACGTCCTGTTTATGGGATATTTTGCAGATATGTGAGCAAAATACGACCTTACTTGACTTTACTTTTGCAAAGTAACATTACAGAAGGCATCTGAGATCAATTTTAAGCAAATCATTTTAAAATAGTTTAATTTTATGAAAAATAAGTTCGCAAAAAAAAACTTACTTTCTGTGGCTACTCATGCTGGATCGTTGCTTGACTGATTTGTCTGAAAATAGCTGTCAATAAATAAACTCTGATGTCCAAATAGTGGCTCTAACTGGTTTTCTCAAGAAGAAGGACTATTTAACTTGTGAAAAACAGCTTTAGTAAAATGATATACCCATTACTGGGCATAAATGGGTTAATCTTGTAATTGTTCGTAAGTGTAGCCTATGTGCGATATAACGATGCCTTTATTTTTATTCCATTTTAGACAATTTAAATGCATGCATTTTTGTGTATAAAAGATAAGAAAAATGTGTTTTTACATTTTCCGCTCTGTGCTCAAAAAGAAACAGGTAAACATATGTTCCCAGCCATAAACATAACAAATACTTTCTGAACAAAGGGAGAGAATTTTCCAATTTAACGCATGGGGGAACGTTACCCTGTTAAAAAGAGCGCAATTCAAGTGAGCCCGCGCGCTCTCCCCAAATTGTATTTGTTCCCTTTTTATTTGAACTTTGCTTCGTTCTTTAATTCTATTGGCTATGAATGATGTGAATTCCAGTTTGAAAATGATTTCTTCTGCAAATAATATACATATTTAAAATTTGACACCACCCTTGTATTAACGCTTCAAAAGCAAATCTAATTTATAAAAAAAACTTATAAAGCATAAATGACATTGCAGCTTATTATTTTATTTTGAGAGATTAGGAAAAGAGACTTTCCTTGATACAGAACGGAAAATGTAAATGAATCGTTATCAAAAAAGTATTTTTCATCGAATCATCAATTAGTTTTAAAATATAGGTCTCTTATTATCATTGCAGAAAATTTTTACTTTTTCTTTGTAAAGTTCTTGTCAGTATATATGCATATTTTATTTTCTTTAAGTTTGTGTTTAGATAGCATAAACATCCTGAATTCAAAAGTGCCATCATATTACTTTGTGCCATCCATCATATTGTACTCCGTTAATGAAGTTTGCTACTTTCCACAAGCTCATAACATAATTTAGTTGTGTATACCTGCATTATTTGTAAAAAGGCATCATTTTTCAACTGTTTTTTAATTTCGCTTTATACGAGCAAAAAATTCAATCAGAGCTAAATGAGCCTATATTTTCTACGCACAACAAGTTTACCAACTTGTAATACTAATAAAATCCTTTGCTGCTAGTTTCTTTTTAGTTATAAAACAGTTTTAAAATTTATACTTTTTTAAAGCAATCAAAGCACTCAATCAATTCATTGACTTTCATATGATAGTAAAAATCACCGAAAAATAATTTTTGTGCTTTTACGCCGAATTGGTTTTTAGAGAATAAAAGATGAGAAAATAAATACTGAATATAAATTTCGCCCATGAATCTTTATGCTAAATAATCATCAACTAATAAAAATATTCTACAATCTAACCTTTTTTTTTATAATGTTTCACTTTGTATTTTTTGGAGTTTTCGCTAGCTAAACCCACCTCTCAGTTTAGGAGTTTTAATGAATTCAGTTTTGCCAAGGAGGCTTTTTTTTAAAACTGTTTGAAAACTGGTCAAAAAATTTCTAGAAACAGAAAATAACATGAGTTTCTGCTTAACAAAAAATGTCTTTCTCAAACTGCATTATTTCTTCGAAAGTTATTCGGGGACAGACGGACTGACCTACACATTTTCACGAAACTCATAACCTACTTTTAAATTTGTCATGCAAAAAATATTTTTAAATTTGCTTATTTTATTTCATTTAGCAATATCTTAGTGTATGACTAATGTTAAAAGAATTTTGTTCTAACATTTTTGATGCCATTAAACTGCTAACACTGATGGTTTATTCCTTCTTTTAATCCACTATATCCATTAAAAAATCATTTTTTACTGAATATATTTCTTAATATTCATTTATTCATTTCTGAAATCGGCGACTATAAAGTCAATTTGACACCCGAACAAAACGCCTTCCCCGCTCTCTTTCACATCAAACTCATTATTAAGACTACAGTGGTCACAAAAAAAAAAAATGCTTTTTTTCTCTTTTAATCTATGCATTTAAAACTTTGTGTGCTTGTATATGTACTACAATCCAAAAGCAATAAAAAAATTAGTGCAAAAACAATAAATACTTTTTTGAAATTTAAAATTAAAAATTTTTTAAACAAAATTTCAAAATTGCTCCATGCGTCACAATTTTTTTTCAAACTTTGAATTTCCACTTAATTTCCAATCATTAGGCATGATTGCATAAATTTATGCATTACATGTAATGTTTTATGAGATAGTTTATAAAAGATGGCTGAAAATGAAAATTTATATGAATTTTTCAGTAAATAAGGTAATTTTAACAATAAAAAAGTCGAATTTCTAATTTTACAGAACTGTAATGACTAAAATTCATCCATGAAATTATAACTAGACAGTATCTTAATGTATTTCTAAAGTTTAGTTATGATCCAATAAATATTGTGATGCATGGAGCAATATGAAATTTGGGAATTTTCGTTAATTTTATTTTTTTTAATTTTAAATTTCAAAAAAAGTATTCATTGTTTTTGCACCATTTTTTTATGCTTTTAGATGTAGTAAATATACAAGCACACAAAGTTTTAGACTTATAGATCAATGTTTGAAAAAAAAAAGTTTTGTGTCCACTGTATAGTCTTTACAATATAAGATGTAAATATGAAAAATATTTACCATATTTTGTTCTCACAAGCATCTGCTTCATTGTCAAAAATATATATTGTAAATATAAATAGGTGATGTTCCGGCATACGAATTTATTTCACGCTTTTTGATTGGTGATGTTATGTATGAAGTTTTTCATTTTGATAAATGTTTCATTTTCCTAAATCTGTGTTTGTCCTCTTTTTGAGTGTCACCTCAATAAAAGTGGTCGGGTCCAAAATGCTCGGAAATTTGTTTCATTATTTATAAAAGGAATAAAATAGTTTATAAATAACTTGTGTTTGTATTTTTTGCTTACGATCTCACGATAGCACAATGATTTCTTGTTTTGCACTTGTTGAAAAAGTCAATATCATGTTTTAATTTGAAGCCAACTGAAACTGAACAGATGCAAAAGTCGACTAACTCCACTTCATTTATCTATGGCGTCAGATTCACTGATATCTACCGGTTGAAAAAGTTAATGTCTATTTGAATTTGGAATTGACTGAAGCAAAACAGCGCGCAAAAGTCGATTAGCACAATTTCATTTATTTATGATCTCACAGTACCACGTTGATTCTTTGATGTCTACCTGTTGATAACTTTAAAGTTAACTTGAAATTGGTATCGACTGACGCAGGACAGACTGTTAAAAATCTATGAATGCTTTGTGCTTACTTATAATTTCACGGCACAGAGAGGATGAAATAACATCCATGGTCAAGGCGGGACTCGAACCCGCGACCACTTGCTTACGAGGAGAATACTCTACCTCTAGGCCCACGTGGTCCCATCTTTCAATTTAAAACTTGCATTTGAGTGATTCCATACCAACTCACCGAATGGGGGTCGCACGACCGACTCGGATTTTCTTTTAATTTGACACACATGTTGATCATATAGAGGTATGGAAAAGTCCAAATTGTTAGGTTCCTGCTCCACTTATTTTCTGAGATACATGCCCTCAAAGTTTGTCCGCCACGTCAAAATACTAAAAAAGTGATGTTATTTAATCATTTTTTATAAAAAATGGTACTCATGCAAAATAAAAGTGTTAGATATCTATGGAAACAAGTTACTCCAGGCATTTCGAAAAAAAATACTAGAACGTTCATAATGAAAATTGCCAAGGTACAGGGCTCTTTGAAGTTGTCACCACAAAAACTTGATTTTGCAGATTTTGCTAAAATTGAGGCATTTATTACAAAAAAAGGCAAACAAAACCAAAGGTTTTCTCACTTTCTGGTAGTGTACAGGTCCTCCCTGTAAATTTCTTAGCAATAAATTTTTTGGATTTCTCACTCCTTCTTGGAAATATTTTAGCTTAAAGATAAGCCATACGGCAAAAAATGCGTTTTTGGCCATCTTGGCAGCCATTTTTCTCATAAAGGGGGAGCAATAGAAACTTTAATTTTTTTTTTTAAACAAGCCACTGATATGTTAGCTATTTATATTATAAGCAATACCCAATCTTGTGATTGGAATACTCCTGTTTTTAATTGAAGAATTTCTTAAATATCACATGAATATCAGGAAAATAAATGAGGTCTTTTCGCTTGATGTAGGATATTTTATGACAAATTTCATTTGATGGGCTACTAACTGAGCATGGTGATAAAGAGCTATTAATTTCAGCATCGAATTCCATTTTACCTTATTAACAGTTAAATATTTACAAAGTAATTAATTAAATAATTTAATATAAAGCCATGCTTGAATAATTAAAATTAGTAAAGGGGTAGGTACTAAAGAATTTCTTGAAAAATCAATTAAAATAAAGGAGCTTCAAATATTTATCTCATAGGCAATACCCAATCTTGTGATTGGATGTTCCTGATTGATGGCTATAAACAGGAGGATAACCTTGTTCTTTGTTGCAGTATTATTTTGTAGAAAATGGAATGTATGCTTTATAGTATCTGTGAACTAATATTTTAGTGAGTAAACTTTTTCTTGTCAGTACTTATCAGTGCTCAACGCATGTCAATTTTGTAAAGATCAGTATGGGAATAAATTAGTTGCACTCATTTTAATTCTTCAAGCATGGCTTTATATTAAATTATTTATTTAATTATTTTGTAAATATTTAACTGTTAATAAGGTAAAATGGAATTCGATGCTGAAATTAATAGCTCTTTATCACCATGCTCAGATAGTAGCCCATCAAATGAAATTTGTCATAAAATATCCTACATCAAACGAAAAGGCCTCATTTATTTTCCTGATATTCATGTGATATTCAAGAAATTCTTCAATTAAAAACAGGAGTATCCCAATCACAAGATTGAGTATTGCTTATAATATAAATATTTAGAGCTCCTTTATGTTAATTAATTTCTCAAGAAAGTATTTAGTGCTTTATAATTATGAATGCATAATGCTCAGGCATCAGAGAAATACTATTTCGTGTTTTCATCAATTATCTAATTTATTGTTCAATGATTTAATAAATTACATTTCATGACATATTGGGTAGATAATACAGCTATTAATAAATATATCATTATTTTTTGGTTTAATTAATTTTAAGTCCATGAGAGGGGGAACAAAAGCATATGGTCGTTGCGAAAAACATGCACATACTGTCAGCAGGATATCTCTTAATGGGAGAAATAACCAAAAGTAAACTCTTTTCCTATGAATAGCTAACATATCAGTGGCTTGTTTAAAAAAAAATTAAAGTTTCTACTGCTCCCCCTTTATGAGAAAAATGGCTGCCAAAATGGCCAAAAACGCATTTTTTGCCTTATGGCTTATCTTTAAGCTAAAATATTTCCAAGAAAGAGTGAGAAATCAAAGTTATGCATTGTGTAACCATTTATAGTAAACATCTGTACACTACCAGAAAGTGAGTAAACCTTTGGTTATGTCTTCCTTTTTTTGGAATAAATTCCTCAATTTTAGCAAAATCGGGAAAATCAAATTTTTGTGATGGCAACTTCTAAGAGTGCTGTACCTTAACATTTTCCGTTATAAACATTGCCATATTTTTTTTCTGAATGCCAGGAGTAGCTAGTTTCCGTAGATATCAAACACTTTCATATTGCATGAGTAGAAATTTTAAGAAAAAATTATTTAAAAACATCAATTTTTTGGTATTTTGAAGGTCCGGACAAACTTCGAGAACCCGTATCTCGGGAAATAAGTGGAGCAGGTTACTTTCCTTTTGGGCTTTTCCATACCTCTATACCATCAATCTGTGTACCAAATTAAAAAAAAATCCGAGTCGGTCGTGCGACCAACTTTTTTTTTTCGGTGATTTGGTATGGAATCGCTCATTTGCTATATTCTTTTGACATATTCAACAAAACTATGTATTTGAAATTAGCATCGTTCCACGTTGTTTGATACGGTTTAAATTGCTTTTTATTATTCATCGCCTTATTGTTATCTTACCTAACACCCCTATTTTGATAAGATCAGAGAAGACCAGAAGCATGCTTAAATGCGCAGAAGGTTTTACCTAAGATTAAACAGTAGTCGCCGATAGTGAGCCGTTTTTTTGAAGCCATCAGCTTCAACATACATGAGGACTGCGTACTATGCGCTTTGCCTTCTGACAAACACAGGACAGATTTACGGCACAGAGAGGATGAAATAACATCCAAGGGCAAGGCGGGATTCGAACCGGCGACCACTTGCTTACGAGGAGAGTACTCTGCCTCTAGGCCCTCGTGGCCCCCTAGTGTGCCATTTTTTGCTCCAGAGTCAATAAGCAAGCCATGGTTTACAATTAGAGCACCATTATGATTTAAGTTTGTTTATTGTCATGGTTTTACAACCATTGCTAATTACGTTGCTCACAGAAATGTGGACATTTCATGCTTTGAATGAAAATTGATTTTTATGGAGTGAACGTATTTTGCTTGTCTTTAAAATTTCGATTAAAGAATTATTTGCGAAGGACTCCATATTGAGGATTACTTAAACGTTCAATATCTTGTTGTCCAATTCTTCTTTGATTTTTTTGATAATTTAATCCTAAATAACCGTTTAGAAACAATTATGTTTGTTTAATTTATGAGTATGATGGTGAATATAATACGATTGCTAGCTTGTTCTTTTTTTTAGGAGATTAATGTTGGCAACAAAGTCTGACCTATGGGACACTCGAGTTTTCTCACGTACGTTGTTGTGACTAGAATTTTAGAGTTTTGTAATCTGAGATTGGTGCTGATAGGAAAAGAATCTGCTTTTATGCATAGCTATTCTTAAACTAGGTCACATTTTGAGGTATTGACTACGAAAATTACAATATTTCAAAAATAATTTCGCAAGCTTTAAGAACACATACAAATTATGCTCAATGCCGTAACAAGATGAAGCTTCAAGTTTTATGCTTTAAATCTGGAATCAAAGTAAGCTCATATTTTGATTGCTTCTAAGTTTCGTAACTTTTTAAACTGTATGTTACTACTACAATTTTTATCTACCATGTCGATGGTTTACTTTCGACACAGTAGCCGAGTTTTCTGTAGTTGTTTTCTCTTATCACAATTTGTGGGTTTAAAGTTAAGGGTTTGTAGTTAAAATTTTCTGTACTAAATTATACCTTTAAAGCATAAGGAAAAACAGTAAAATGCATTTTATTTGAATACTTTCATGCTTATTAGCCCTCTGGATACTTTTCCTGCGATTTCCACGGTCAACAAAAAAGTAACAAAATTTGCTCATCCCGCAATTTTCACGTGCGTGATGTAATTTAAAACCTTATTCCGCAATTTCATTGCTTAAATGTCAGTAATGAATTTTCTGAAGTATTTCCACAGATCACTCTGCCGATATTGCAAGTCCTATACCTGCTACATCAATAAAGAAACGGTTTCATCGAAAGTGCTTTGGTTGTTGCTCAAAAAACTGTTTAAAAAAAGTAGTAAAAAATATGAAGTAGAAATATTCTTTGAATCTTATTATAAGATTTATTATATTAAGGGAAATTTCTAACGGAATTTGTATAAATTTAGTAGGGGAGAGCGGGGCTAAAAGTTCCGCAGGTAAGTTGTTCCCTTTGAAATAGCTCAGCTGAGAAAAAAAATAAATGTATTTTGTCAATACGTCGTGAAATAGAATGTTATAGCGCACAAATGACAGCTATTTTAGCCAGCCCAGAGGCGTTCGGCATATTAAATGCCGAGCACGTGCATTACTGATCTACGAAAGTAAATATTTTTGTTCTTGGTGTTTTTGGTCTTTTTACCAAAATTTAATAGTTAGTGTTAAGTTTTTTGGTATTTTTCTATGAAGATAGATTGCGCACCCTAATACCATACGCTGATACCATTTACGTTTCGTTATCTAACCTATAATTTGATGTTTTAAAGACGTGTGCTTTTGGGGCTAGTTGTTTCCTTTTTTGGGGGCAAGTTGTTCCGCGAAATAACTTGCCCCAGAAAAATTAGCAAGTATCCCGAAGGAATCTCTTGCCCTATTAATCTGTACCAGTGATGCAGTAGATAAGTACACACATAAATAAATAATATATGTTACTGTGAAAGACCGAAAGTGAGATGGTACACTTTCACCAAAAATAAATCCTCAAATATTCAGTCTATCAGATGGATATATACTAAATATAAAATTTTCGAAGAGCAAACTATGTAAGACATCGAAATATATTTCATACATTAATTTAAAAATCATATTTTTGGAGGATCTTCTTTAAATTTTAGCTTAATCCCTGTTATAACTGAAGACTGAACCAATTATTTTAGCTTATTAGCTGTTAATTATTATATGTAATTTTTACATGTTGCACTGTCCTTACTGTATTTTACCATATGAATGTTTTTCAGTTTACTATTTACTAGATACGTTGCCCGGCTTTGCACGGTCTACCTTGAGAATAAAACTTTTGTCAAGCGACGCGCGTCTAAAAGTCCCGATTAGATTATTTAAAGTCGATATTTTGCCGGCATCCAGCACAAAAAATCTGTTATAGACCCTACACTACTTCCTTTTTCTTAATAGATGCCTTCAGTGTTAGACTAGCGCAGCAAATAAAACATTTACATCCCTACGTTGCCATGAAACAATGCAACAACAAAAAAAAAATTTTACAATGATTAATTTTTTACATATGGCCGATTTTAACATCATTCAACGGATTTTTTCTCAAAATATCTCCAACAGCACCAAATTGTACCGGATTTCACGAAATCATTTTTCCTCGCCAACATGGCGCTATGTCGCCAAGTTGGCGTCAAACACTTGGCGACCAAAAGCTTGGCGATATATTGCCAAGTGATCGCTCCAATTCATATCTCTTGTGTCTACAAATTAATACTGATTTATCCCCCCCCCCCAAAAAAAGAAAAAGGGGTAACCCCCCTGGGAACATTCAAATGCAACCACAAGGGGAGGTGCACAACTGGACCTCCCTCATAGTCTGCATACCAAAGTAGAAACTTCTACGTCATACAGTTTTTAAGTTATGTGATATACATACGCGCATACATACATGCGTACATACAGACGTCACGAGAAAAATCGTCGTAATTAACTCGAGGGTGGTCAATATATATAATATCTATAATAACTTCCTTTGCTACGTAAGAGGAAGTAAAGAAATTGTAGTAAGTACAAGAAAACAGCTGATTATTTAAACGGTATTTTTGTAGCCCTTAAATAAAGTTGTACTAATATAAACCATTGTTTTTTTTTTTTTTTTCACAAATTATGTTTTTAAGGAGTTATTCTTGTCGCAGAGCGGTTAAATTCGAAATCAGCATCGTTATACATCGTCTTGTATATCTCGGAACAATTTGCCCCACCCAAGGAATAACTTGCCCCAAGGCGGGGTTTGTTGTTCTTTTTCGACTTTACTTGTTATAAAATTAATTATTCAAAAATCTTACGAAATACAACTCAAAAAACAGTCTGTATATCAAAGGGACATATAATACTAGGTTTTAACCTCGGAATATTTATTCTAGAACCAAGTTTTCAAAACGAATTTTGAGCTTGATTAAAAATCGGAACTTTTAGCCCCGCTCTCCCCTACGCCGAAATACCCAGTAAGGTTTTTTGTATTTAGGAGGCGTTAGATAAAGGGGATTTTGGGCCCCCTGAAATCTAAGATGAGGGCCTGTGCCCCGCGTGCCCCTGCGGTAATCAGGTTCTGAACCTGAAAGCAATTGCGGGGTAGTGCAGTCAGCGCATTTAAATGGAAAAGGAGTCGCTTCGTTCATAATTTTTGGGACATGAAAACTAAATTTGGAGCATTTTTATGCTATGCTACTCAATTTACATTCTTTGCTACTACTGTTAATGACTCACGCATATCTTACAAGAATGATTTCGAACTGGAATGAAAGGGTAAAACATAACTTGATTACAAGTGATATCAATTATATCTGAACAATTATAGAGGGGAAAATACCTTTTCTCCAAAACTTACTTCACATAACGTTTCATTAGTAAGCCTACTATTGCAAAAAATCATTATGCCATGCAGCAATTTTTCTTTCTTTTAAAAATTCATTAAAAACAGGCATTTTTCTAGCATTGTTGTTGGTAATTAAATCATATAATATTAACATATGCAAAACATGTAACACAACTATAGAGGGAAAAATATTGACTCTCCGAATTAGAAACCACATATTTTCATAGTAAGACCACTAAAACTGATTTATTATGCTATGAAACATTCTTGAGATCAATTAATGTGATTTTAAATTGATAGTTCTGTTAACTATTGTCGCGAAATGTCAATTTATCCAAGGTAAATAATTAAAACATAAGCAACTATATAAACAAATGCAATAGATGTAATAAGCACACACGTAATGAAATGTTTGTATTTGTAAAATATATATACAACTCTTGAGGGAAGAGTACTTATTCTTCGAAACTAATAAGTACTGCATACCGTGCAATACACAGCCAACTCGGTTATTTCGAGCCATGGACTGCAGTTTCGTCCTTATTATGCAATTATTAGCATGGAATACGAAAGTAATGTTCGGGTAATCAAATATATAGGCATTTTTTTAAAATCTCCAATTAATTTTCATTTTTGAAGCAATGATGATGTATTAAATTTCCATAATGAGTTTAAAAATGAAGGGAAACACTAAAAATCCTTCTATCTTCATTTCAAATCATTAACTCCATTTCGAACTATTTAAATTTCAATAGTTTACTTTTTATTGAGACAAAAACTAAGCGTTGATTACAGAATAAACTTTATCTCTAAGTTTTTCTATGGCTTTAACCCATTAATGCCTGACATTTTTTTTCCCAAAGATATTTTGTATACTGGTTACAAACAGTGTTTAATGGACAGGAAAAATAATAAAAAAAATATTATGTAAAAAATAGCTTTTTTGTTAAGAAAAGAAAAATCGTCCCTTAAAAGTTACGATAGACCCCAGAGGGTACATACTTTGTTTACTAAATTGTTTTTCTGCCTACGATATAATATTTAAAAAGACATTATATGAGAAGAAATAAAATCAGCAATAACATAAACTGGGAAGCTGGGAATCACTTTGAAAACTTAGCTTTTTTTCTTGAGATTGTGAACAATGTGATTTTTGATAAGGTTCATATTAAAATTGCTTCAGAACACACTTTACAATGCTTATGTGCTGCAATATGTTAATAACGAATTGAAACAATGCTGAGGAACGCATTGAACCCTATTATTTGATTGGAATGTTCATTTTGGGGAAATTCAGACCCTTTTTTAGACCGTCCCTAAAAAGGGACGCTAGGCATTAATGGGTTAACTACAATTTAACGTGACCAAAAATTTTCAGGAAGCCAAAACCTATCGTAATTTAATAGAATAAACCTATGGTATGAGTAGCCAGACTTATGATATGAGCAATTTAAAAAATCACTCTGGTATGGGAAACTATGATTTTTTTCTTTTTTTTTTTTTTCAATTATCCTTCTGAAAATCTATGCGTTAGCTGATTTTAGTTTTCTTCATGGGATATTTTATTTTTGCTTCTCCTTTTAAGGGAGGGGTTTGCAAGAATGACAGTAAAGATTTTAAAAAATATGAAGGGCAATTTTATGCATGCATGCTTTTTGTGCTTTATCATTTTTTTTAAACTGCATTCCCCCCTCACATAAAAAATATAAATTTAAAAAAATGAATAGGAGAGAACAAAGAAAAAATGCATATAACAGTGCTTTGATACATATATTTTTTTCTTTTTAATAACTTATAATATTTCTGAAAATCTTTCCTGTCTCTTAGAAATATGTACTGGATTTCGGGTTTCGCCTGTTTTCGTATGATTTTGCTTGACGCGGTCGTATTTAATTATTTTATATCCTACTTATCCTTAAGTTATCCAAAAAAGTAGGGACGGGGGTAAATTGATAGCCTCTAAATTACTTCGAGATATCTTTTCTTCAGAGATTGAGTAGGTTCAGCTTTTAATTTAAAAAGGAGTCATTTCATTCTAATTATTGACAATATGAATTATGAATCTAATAATAAGTACAGTCGAACCTCCATAACTCGAGCCATGATAACTCGAATTTTTCGATATCTAGAAGAATGTTTCTTTCCCTTCATGTATCCTATATTGTCAATGCTAAAAACACCTTGTTAAGTCGAAATTTCCAGTTTTAAACCCTCGATAACACGAAACATTTTATTTTCAATCGGATTCCCTTTTCTCTTTCCTTTTCCAAAATGTGTGTAACCATGCATATTTTGTTTCCATTCTATTTTATGGGTAACCAATTCAGATGTCACCTTCTGATTAGTTCCTTACTGATTAGTGATTAGAATTGCTTTAAGAAAGCTGAGTTCGTGAAGAATGAAAAGCATGACATCATATGTGACATAAATGATGAAATTGAAAGGATTATGCTAAGGAGAGATAGGGGACGACTTTCTTACTTGATAAATCTGAATGAAATGGAATTTTAAGACTTTCTAAAAGTTGATGAAATTGCCGAGTGGCCGGGGGGGGGGGGAGAACACGAAATTACGTCTCAAATTACCGCTGCGATCCAATTTCTGAAGAGGATGAAGAAGAGATTTGCAAAACTTATGAAGAACCAAAAAACAAAGAAGCCTTATCCGCAACTAATGTGTTACGAAGACTTATTGAATCTCGTTCAGGTATGACAAAAAATACTTTTAGAATACTTTCTCATTTAGAAATTGTAGTTGAACGTGAAAAAGACTCGAATTTAAAGCAAACCAGCATTGATTCTGTTTTTTTTTTTTTTTTTTTTTAACCTTTGAATAAAGAAATGAAAATGTAAGTGTTTAATATAACTTTCAAAGATACATGCACTATATTTTCGCATGTACTCGCAGTACCTCCTCCCTTCGCCCTTCACTCAAGGAATTTCGACAACTCGAATTTTCGACAACTCGAATTTTTTTACTGCTCCCTTCAAATTACAGATATCAAGGTTTGACTGTATAATATTCGTGCACAAAAAGAGGGTCAGGGGGTTTCTATCCAGGAATTTTCTTGAATTGGTAGTCTTAAAATGGCATTTTAGACGACAGTAAAGTAATGTTATGGGAGTAGAGGTACAAGAGCGCTATTTCATCTATTTTCTGAAATTGAAACTTGGAAAACGCAATTGTTACCATCGGGGGGGGGGGGATTAGTTAGGGAGAAGGAGGTTAGGGAGCTTTCCCTCGGACTTTTATTTATTTATTTATTTTTTGTACCCTTGAAAATTCAGTTTCAGGCGATTTTGGCTGATGTTAAAAGAGGAGATGCGAGAACCGAACCCCAGAAACTGTTCTTGCCAGTACAGTTTTAAAAAGGAATTCCAGATGATATTTAATTAATGTTATGGAAAGAAGATGTTCGAGGGCGCCCTCCCGTCCCTTTTTCTAAATTGAAACTTTAAAAAGGTAGTTGCTATCTCCGATTTTGTTAAAGAGAGGGGGGTTTCGGAGCTTTTACATTTAAAGTTTTCAGAATTGTAACTACAAAAACTGTTTAGGCGATATTTGATGATGTTAAAAGGAAGAGGAAAATTGAGCACAAAGCCCAAAAAAGCTTGGTGATTTTCAAACTTGAAAAGGCATTTTGGTTGAACTTCTTCATAATTTAGAGGGGAAAGGTATTTGGAGGCGCTTTCCCAAACGTTTTTGGAAATTGAAACTTTAAAAATGCAATTTTGTTGAGTTTTTCAAATTATGTTAGACAAAGGAGATTTCGGTGGATTTTCCTTCGAATCTCTTTGGCTTTATGACTGCAAAAACGAAGTTTTAGGACACGTTTTGGTGATATTAGGGGAAAAAGCAATTCGGCAGCCCACTCCCTCAATTTTTTCGAAAATGAAATCTTAAAATCGTGAATGTAGGCCATGTTTGGTACTTTTAAGAAGATTCCAGCAATGTTTCGAAATTATTACTTTCACATCAATACAATGACACAAGAGTGGCCGTTTGAAATAGTTTTGTTTGTTTGTGGACGTTCTGCGCTCGTTGGAGTAGAGTACTCCTTTTGCTCCAAAAACAACATTGGAATTAATTTATTAATGAAATATTGAAGTGAAATCGATGCATTTTTTAAAGTCATTTCGTTGAACTGTCCCGTTTGCCGACTTCTGATTTTTAACGCTAAAAATTCTTAAGTTGTTTATTTTTATTATATATATATATATATATATATATATATATATATATATGTATTTTTTTTTCATTAAACATTTTAGTAAATCCTACTCCATATTCCTAAAAGGAGTACCCCCCCCCCTCCCCCACTTTCTTTGTAAAACAAACAAAAATCCTTTTTAGTAAGAAGAAAAATAATCTCACTAGGAACTTGGAAGATCAAAAACTCGTAATTTTAATTCTAGAAAAAACGGCAAAGTACCTTCACTTAAAAAAAAATAATAAAATTGCATTTACATTTTTTTTTCTTAGGCCCCGCTTCGTGAGCCCCCCAATCTCTCATGGGCCCCTATGCAATCCAAAGTCTCCCCCCCCCCTTCTTCTCGACTTGTATGCATAAACGATTGCTCCTCGATTCTACTCAAAATCGCTAAAAACCAGTGGCGTATGGCGTATATAGGTTTTTATTTCGGAGGGGGCTCATAAAATCAAGCTTAGCCCCCCCCCCCTTTCGTTTTTTTTTTCGCTGTTACTGTAAGACAGGTAGAAATTTTCAAATTGACTTAAAACATTGTAATTTTTGGAAAAGATAGAAAATTTTAAATTCCTTTCAAAACTTTTTTCAAAATTGAAATTATTTATGCTACCTTTAATGACGCTGGAGGATCAAGACTCCTCTGGGAAACTTACTGAAACTTAAATTCTAAACACGCAATTTCAGGCTATCTTTAGTGACGTTAAAGAAATTGAGAAGTCTCGGGGCATCTCTCCTGAAATATTTTGACACTGAAGCACAACTCAGGATATATTTCTTCATGATAGAGTAAAAGAAAATATGAGTTTTTTTTTTTTTTTTGAACTGAAGTCTCATTTAAGTTGAGAAAAGTCATTAAGTTGAGTCACTTAAGTCATTAAGTTGAGAAATAAAAGTTCAAAGACCCTTCCCTGAAAGATTTTCGATATATAGATGCGCAATTTCACGTTCTCTTTGAAGACGTTAAGAGACAAAAAGTGGTTAGGGATCTCCCTCCGAAAATTTTCAAAATTGAAACATTAAGCCATCTTTACTTTAGACTAGAGCTCCTGTAGAAGATATAGTTATAGTAGCCTTACTTTAGACCATCTTTGTAGTAACGTTAGCAAGGATTCTCTCCCGAAATGTTTCGAAATTAATGTTTTAAAAACATTTTTATTTAGGTTATGTTTAATACCGTCAAGAGAAGAAGCAGGATTCCGGCGCTGTGCCCCGAAATTTTGCGGCATTGAAGCTTCAAGAATGCAATTTTAAGCTCTATTTTTTGAAACTGAAGGTTCAAAATTTCATTTTTAGCAGGGGTGCCCATTACCTCCAAGAGCAAAAACTTATCATCCAAGACTTCCACTGAGATCCCTCTAAAAACGAGAGCCACACATGAAAGAAAAATAAAACAAAAACTTTTAAAAATACCCCTTAAAAATAATTCAATAGCGCCGCTTACGCCATGATTCTTAATAGGAACAACTGCTTTTAGGCTTTGTCTAACAACATTTAGGATAATAAAAGGATTTAGGGACTCTTCCGGAAATTTTTGGGCATAGAGACTGTAATTCGGGAGCTCTCTCTTTTCTAAAAACACATTTTAGAGCTAAAGACTATAGAAAAGTAAGGGGGATATCAACTACCGTTAGCTGTTTGAATTTTAAACCTCTAAAATGCCATTTGAGGCAATGTTTGACCAAGGTATTGAAGAAGAAGCGGGAAAAGAACTCTCTTCCGAAAATTTTTGGATATTGAAGTCTTGAAACTGCAATTAAATTACACGTTGTAAAAGCGAAATTTTAAGATCTCTTTGGACTCTTTAAGAGGGGTCATGAGCCTTCTTTGAATTCATGCTTGCCGGATATACGGGCCTCGACTTCCTATCCTAAACCCGTCACTGAGAAGGCACTCTATTCTTTAATTTCATCGCTGGTAAAGAGATTGAAAATTACGTGCCCTTCTAGCTCGGCCGGCTTGGACTTCTACCTCTTTTCGATTTTTTTTTTTCGTTTTGTTCAGCTGAAAGCTTGGAAATTATTTGTGAAAAAACTAAAACCGAAAATGATTGCACTTTATTTTAAATTTCTTGCTGGGAGGAATACTTACACTTTATTTTAAATTTCTTACCGGGGAGGAATGATTACACTTTATTTTAAATTTATTGAGTGTAGCATTATTTTAAAGACTCTTATTTTCTGACTAACTAGAAAAAAAGGGGGAATGAGAAGAAAAAGAGAAACGTAATTTGCTGACTAATAATTTATATGTGTTGAATATTTTTCATTTAAAGATTTCTATTCAAAATGATTAGGATTTTTTCTGTGCGTTTTCTAATTGAAATATCTTCGTTTTCCCAAGACACATTCTTTTTTCTCTTTAGTAAAGCGCAAGGGCTCCCTGACCCTCTTGGGTTGCACCACTGCCTGGTGCCATCTAATGAATTATTATTAGCAATAATTATTTATTTATTTATGTATTTCAAGCTAAAAGTATGTAACTTATTTAAGAGTAAACTTAAACCGAATAATAATAACTACCTTTATTTTAAAAAAAAATCCGAATTTTTTTCTGGGGGGGGGAGGGGTATAGGAGGGAAAGACCTTCTGGGGCATTTCATTCCCTTATATACACCTTTGAAAGCAATGTTAATAGAGAGTGGGCTTTTTTCTTAAGGGTTTTTTTTTTTTTTTTTGAGCAAACACAAACCGAACACCTACTTTTGAAAAAATCTTTCTCGATTTCGGGGGGGGGGGGGGCTCGGTCCCCCCTTACATACGCCCTTGCTAAAAACTAGAATTAATTTTGATTCTACTTGGTGCCTTGCTATGGAATGAGGCTCATCTGTCAAATAAATGTTTAGATACGAAAAAGAGATAGTTGGTCTAACCTCCCGTGTCGTCAAAACCAGTGGCGTAGCCAGAGGGGGGGGGGGTGAAAAGGGACCAATGCACCTCCCAAGGTTTCGTAAGACTACCACAAATAGTGGCACCGAGTTTTAGAAATGTAGTGTAGCTGAACCAAAAAATTGTTTTTTACAATGATTATTTCTAGATCATCCACTTTCTGCTAATTACAAGAGATTATGGGCCCAGCACGCTTAAAAGGGGGATGGGGGCTCACTTAAGTTCTATGTACGCAAATGCATGACTGATTACTTTTTGATGAAATTTCACTCATAAATTGCTTTTCCCATATAAATAAGGGCCACCCTAATGACTATGACTAAGCAAATGAGGATATAATTAATTAAGACAGTGTATTCAAACTTATGTTAAAATATCTATTTGAAATTAAAATTGAAAATGTATAAAAGTCACAGCTATAATAGTGCAATTTTTAAGCTATTTTTCACAGCTACAGAAGTGCTTTTTTAATATAAGAACTGAATCGCAATTTTCTAACTGTAACAATAGTCAATATTATAGCGATACTGTCGTGGGAAGGTAAAGGACAACTATTGTTAGTACGAAATCCAAAACGCCCGATTCTTCAAATGTCTCAACAACTCATTTACCGAAAGGAAAATACACTGCCCTTTTTCCTTCCCACCACAGAATAAACGTTCAGCATGAAGCATCTGGAATCAATTTAGTGGTCTGCCTGAAGCTACAGAACAATCGAACAATGGAATATTCCTACCAGGAACCAAGCAAACGGGACCTCTGTGATTCGCGAGGTGCTCCTTCAATCGCGCGCTTTTTCCCGGGCCCACCGCAGCGAATGCTAACTCGAATAGAGTTCCATGCAACTTCCACTGCCCTCAGAGGAAAATTTCACAGATAACAGCAAAAAGTTGAGAGAAGTATTTAACAAAGGATAACTCAATCACCAGGAAATGTGTGTTGGTGTTGGTTCTTGTAATTTTTGATTTTATAAAACGAGAAAGTTTAAAAAAAAAATTTTCCTACTACAGTAATTCTTATTAAACATATTCAGAAGAATCAACCACAACAAATGTTTAAAAGAAGCTCACAAATTATTTTAGCAATGAAGTTTTAATTCATAGATTGAGCACTACCACGTTTTACATGAAGCCACTAACAGCGAAAAGCTTAAAAGTTGTCAGCAATACTACCAATCTTAGTATATATACTATTTACGAAGGAAATGCGCCACATCTCAATGCATCATAAAAATAGCGTGAAGACCAAAAAAAAAAAAAAAAATCCAAAATAAATAAAATAATTAAAATTAAAAAATCAGAAATTGGAAAACATGGTTTTGAGATGAAGGAAGATGTGTATCTGTCGGTCCGCCTGCATGCCGTCCCCCCCCCCCCCCAATAACCTCAGAGCTCACAGTATGAATCCAACAATCTTTTTTTTTTTTTTGGTTCGAAATATGTCGGACAAGACATTTCTTCCCCACATTTCACTTTTTGATTTTAACAAGTTTTCGTTCAATTTGAGCAGCTGAAAACGCCTAACGTTAACGCTTATGGGAAAATTTAAGATCAATGTAGATCCCGAACTTAAAGGTGAATCTCCTTAAAAAAAATCTCCTCTTGATGAAGAATGTATGGAATTTTTTTTTTTTTTTTTGATTAATTTCTTTTAGGAATACCGATTCCGACTCCAACTCCACAGTCATGACAGAAATACAGGCTCTAAAAAAACGAGACTCCGACTAACGACTCCTAGTCCGACTTCGCAAGCATGGCAGAGATCCAAGCTGGGAAAAAATGAGAGTCCTATTCTTAGAATTTTGAAGACTTCGACTCCGACTCTGAGTACTACTTTACCGCAAAATCAGTTCAACCCCGACTATGCAGCCCTGGTTTCTACTGTGAAATAATGATTATTGAGATGATTGTTTTTCGTTCTAAATTATTATTATTATTATTATTATTATTATTATTTTTGGCAGAGGGAAATAAAAGGAAATGTGAAGTGTTTTTTCACACGAAGAAGGAGCTCCGCAGAAAATTATTTATTTTCTGATGAAAAATGTTTATTTACGAGGACATTTTTTTCTTTCGCAGTAAGTTACTGCCCCTAAGCCAAGCCAGGGCTAAAAGCTTAGGCTATAAGGAGATGGCTAGACTGTCTTCACCATAGGCGGATTTACGGGGGTGTTAGGGGGTGCGGCGCACCCCAATAATTTTGTTTTATTAAAATTAAAAATATTTTACCAGAAATAGTTTGGAAAATAACTTATATTTTTTCATAGTAACAATGCAAATTAATTTACTTGAAAGCAAACTCAAAAATAATTTTATGCTGCTCTTTGTGTCACCACACATTGCCAGTGCGAGAGAAATTGTGCTACATATTAAAAGTAAGAAAGTTTATGCATTTGAAAAAAAAATAATAATACGTAATTTCATCCATCAAAAATCTCATTTCGAAAATTATTTATTATTTAGTGCTGTATTACAGAATAATTGGGTATTTATTGGTATGTCATTACAATAAATTTTACTTTAAATAAAGCACAATTAATACAGTCAAAAAACATGACTTTTGATACTTTATCAAAAACTATATAAACTGTTTCAAGTTTTTGCACATTAGTCCTCTTCGCAGTGCCATAAATCTGCTCCGAAATAAGCTAAAAATCAACATTTTAAAAACAAAAATGCTACCGATCCCTCATTGACCGTGGAATATCTTCTTCCCCACAGATCCCCGATATTGTTTCACCCCCCAGAATTCACAGCCTAAATCCGCCTGTGGTCTATACACACAGGATAATGAGGACCTGTGTCTACACACACAGGAGAACGAGGACCTGTGTCTACACACACAGGAGAACGAGGACTCGTGTGTGTACACACCGGAGATCGAGGACCCATGTGTATACATACCGGAGATCGAGGACCCGTGTGTATACACACCGGAGATCGAGGACCCGTGTGTGTACACACCGGAGATCGAGGACCTGTGTGTATACACACGGGAGATCGAGGACCCGTGTGTATACACACGGGAGATCGAGGACCCGTGTGTATACACACGGGAGATCGAGGACCCGTGTGTATACACACGGGAGATCGAGGACCCGTGTGTATACACACCGGAGATCGAGGACCCGTGTGTATACACACCGGAGATCGAGGACCCGTGTGTGTACACACCGGAGACCGAGGACCTAGTATTTATAAACTCACCAACAAGCAAGTAACCGTGTTCAGGGGCGTATTGGGGGGGGGGGGGCACGCACCCTACCCAAGAGGAAGAAAAACAATTTATATTAAATATTTTTTTTCCTTTTCCTGCACTTTTAAACAGAAATAATCATAAGCAAGAAGTTCCGTCTAGAACTAAACCAGCATACTTTCCCGTTTACCAACATCGACATTCTAGCATCTGATCAGTATTCTGTTAATTAGTTAAGACTACAATCATTTTAAACATGCCTTTTTAGCATTTAAAGTTGATTTCTAAAAATAAAATATTAATATTTTATCAGATGAAATAGAGAAAAATAAATGAACGAATAAATATCAGTAGCACCTTTTAAACAATGCAGCTAGCTAATAATATATATTTTTTCATAAAAATATAATTCTTTTGTTGTCTTCGTATGCATAAGGGGACGCGGAAACCATCACTCTGAGGTAAACTGGAGATGTGTTATATATTTCACGTATCAGGTTTTCATTATCAATTGTTTTCAATTATTCGTTATTTTCGTAAAACTTAATGAACTGAAAGCAATTTTTGAGTGGTTTTTATGTTTTGATCTCTTTGCGTGAAATGCGATAGTGTTTTCTTCATTTTCTTCATTAAAATCATCATTTAATCAGCGCATGAAATTTATGATTTCAGTAACATGTTGATAAATCAAAATTGAGTTAAATTGAAACGGGATAACTAAAACCGCTAAAATTTAAATTGAATATGAAGCAAATTGAAAAGCTCAACGTTATTTGATTCAGATTTGAAATAAATTTTGTGGAAATGTATTCGGAGCTATTTTTTTAGTACAAGATAAAATCATATTTAATGTTTAAAAAAGCGAACGAAATATATTTGCGTTACTGATTTAAAAACAAAAAAAAAAAAAATGTTTAAGGCACTGTTAGTTTGGAATTTGTAATACAAAATAATAGGCAATAAGGGTAGTAATAACTAAATATATGAATAAAAAATCAAAAAGTGAGATATTTCTGTTTTTTTTTTTTTTTTTTTTTTTTTAGATTTTGCTTAAGGTTGCAACTGAAAGAGTGAATAATTTTCGATACGCAGTAAACATCACTTTTCGAAAAGAGTTGATCGATAATATCAACGAATAATCAGAAGAAAAATTTAAAAATATGTTTCGTTGTAATCAAACTTTCGTTACAACAGAATTCGTTATAACGAGATTTTACATTACTAATTATTGTATTTTTGCCGTGTTGTTCCAGTTTATCTAATTAAGCAGAAAAAACTGCAAAATAAATGAATATATATACAGTTACAAAAAGGAAAAAGGGAAAAGAAAAAAAAAACCCTTCGTTATATCGATTTTCTTTTTACGGGACATTGCAAAATAAAACTCGCACTTTGAAATGCAAGAACTTTGAACTTATTGCTAAAACATGTCAACGAAAACAAAAAATGAGAAGAAAAACTCATTCTGAAAAAGGTGTGTATCGGACATGCATTTATCTCGTGCTAACGAGGACCTCCCACCCCGCTGAGGAGATAACACTCGTGTTGATTTATAACATGAAACCGTGGACGCGAGTTCACACACGGCCTTCTCGACGCTTCACACACCAATATGTAAATTCCGGCAACCGAGGACATTTTTAAATTTTAATAAAAAACAATTTTCTGCCCTTAGACAGATGCCCTGATGTCGAAAACAGCGTTAGTTCAAAACGAGGACGTCCTCGTTTGCCGGTGCGTCCTCGTTTTGAAGGTGTGTATACATGCGTAGGTCCTCGCTTTCCACCATCCGCAAACACACACACACACACACACACACATCTCCACGTCCAGGAAGAGGGACATGCTTGCGGATGTTTGTTGTGTACTGGATGCTGTGTTTTTGTTTAAAGAGGATTGTGTAAAGTCGAGAGGATGGGGTACGAATAAATTCGATTCTGAGGGACAGGAGCCATTTGAAGAAACGAAAAACCCAACGAGTAGGATCCTACCGCAGCTCGTGATTGCGAAAAAAAAAAAAAAAAAACTCGAACTCAAGATGGCAGAATTCATATTAATTATTTCCTTTTTTGTATGCGATATGAGTTTTCAAAAACTCGGAGTTAATAAATGAATTCGATTCCGGAAGACAGGAGTCATGTGAAGAAACGAAAAACCAAACGAGTAAGATCCTACCACAACTCGTCTTGGCAAAAAATATCATTTGAATTCAAGTGGTCAAAATTCAAATTAATTATTATTTTTTTCGCTCTCCATATGACTTTTCAAATATCCACAGTTGCGGGCACTCATTATTTTAATCAATCTTTTTATGATCCACCATGTAAACATGCTCTTCTCCAGGGCTGCGGAGTCGGAGTCGGAGTCGGAGTCGAAGAGTCGGAGTCGGACTGATTTTGGACCAAAGGAGTCGGAGTCGGAGTCGCTGAAAAACATGTCGACTCCGACTCCGACTCCGACCACCTCCGATTTGGATGAAATTTTATGGAGGTGAAAACATATCTTTGAAACTAACAGATACAAATTTTCAGCGTCCAATATCCAAATCCTAAGCATCTAGGATCATTAAAAAGGGCTTCAAATGACGGGTCTTCGCAGCAAAAATGCAATGTGTTAAAATAAAGTCTGGCCATTTAACAAGAAAAGGATTAGTTTTGTACGGAGTCAAATGACAAGAGCGGCACTTGTCTGTTGCTCTGGAGAAAATGAACTTTTTGGGAGGTCACAGTGACCTCCGAGAATTAAGAAAAATGTGGTGAAATTACCTGCGAGAGTTCTTGAGAAAATTGAACTTTTTGAGAGGTCACAATGACCTCTCATGACCTCCGACTGGGATACCCCAGCTTGCTATCCCCCCCCCCTAAAGTGAGTCCTGGCTACGACCATGAATAAAAATGAAACTTTTTAAAATGGACTTAATATTTCAATCTTTGTTTAGGGTTTTTCCCTCTTCATATTTGGGAAAAAAATAGTTAAAAAAGCAGGAGTCGGAGTCGGAGTCGAAAGTTTTAAAATCCGGAGTCGGAGTCGGAGTCGACCATTTTTCCTCCGACTCCGCAGCCCTGCTCTTCTCACCGGGCAACATCCACCAGTCCATCGAGTGACCTTATTTCCTTTGGAGAGAGAGCTATCCATTTCTCTCGATTAATAGAGTGTGGCGAGCGATAAAGGGCGACCCCGCTTTCACTTCGGACAAATCCGAGGGAATCTCGATTTCTAAGTCATTGTTACCCCCAGAAAACAATGTCTCCCCCGCCGCATTAGAAAGTATAATTCCTCTCTCTCTGTGCCCCCGTCTCTTATCTGATTCTATGTCTTGTGTGGAGGATCGTAGGATGGTGGGCTATCACACTGGTGAACCAATTAATGATGGATGCAAGAGTTGTGGAGTTATGCAATAGGCTATTACGTCGATGAAAACGCCGAAATCGCTGAGATTTTATGAGGGGAATTTTAAGTGTGAGCATTGCTTTGTTCTGTTTGGCAGACGGAAGTTAGAAGAGAATTGGATATTTTGTACAATCTATTCCTTGGATTTTAAATCGTACCTTGGTGACCCGATGAAAGGTCACGGGAGGTCACCGTGACTTCCCTAAATTGCCCTTATTCGGCAATTTTGTCTGATGAATCGGCAAATTTGGAGACATAATTACACTATTTTAATGTTTCAATATTCCTCATTATTAGATGTACTTATTTTACCATTCGGCAAAGTTTAGAGTTTAATTCCGAAAAAATTGAGACTTTCTCCCCTTAGAGTTAGAAAGTATAAAGGGGGTTTTCAACATCTAAAATTTCGATCAACGCAGCTCACAATTCAATCGCAACTTCCAATTTCCAGTCAGAGAACATCCGTGTGCTAAGCTACTTCTGGTAGGTAGTTAGTTGAATGAAGAGTTGAAATTGCGGTTGGATTAAGATTTGTGTTGGATGAATTTCCCTAAGTGTGATACCATATTCCTTAATTTCATGTTAGTGTGCTCTGCACCTGTCTGTTATCTGCTCCGGCTATGTTGTATGGCGGTTGATGATCGTAGAATGGTGCGCTATCACATTGGTGAACCAATTAATGATTGATGCAAGAGTTGCTGAGTTGTGCAATAGGCTATTACGTTGATGAAAACGCCGAAATCGCTGAGATTTTATGAGGGGAATTTTAAGTGTGAGCATTGGCTTTGTTCTCTTCGGTTAGACGGAAGTTAGAATTCCCGAAGATCGTCGGGTATTTTGTATAACCCATTCATTGGACTTATAATCGTACCTGGGTGCCCCGATGAAAAGTCACAGGAGGTCACCGTGACCTCCTTAAAATGTCCTTATTCGGCAATTATGTCTAAAAAATCGCCACATTTGGAGATTTTTAACTGCTCGAATGCCCCTCTGCATTAGATGTACGTATTTTATGATTCTGCAAAATTTGGAGTTCCGTTGAGCACAAATTGAGAATTTTCCTTTTCCGCATTAGAACATATACTTCAACTTTGACAGGTTCTATGCTCCCCTCTTCTCTGATTTTGCTGACTTGTGTGGTGCTTGATGATCGTAGGATGGTGACTATCACATTGGTGAACCAATTAACGATTGATGCAAGAGTTGCTGAGTTGTGGAATGGGCCACTTAGGTTGATGAAAACGTTGAAATTGCTGAGATTTTATGAGGGAATTTTAAGAGTGAGCCAGGCCCATCATTTAGGGGGGCAGGGGGGGCCAATTGCCCCCCCCCCCGTGACTTTGGGAAATCAATGTATTGGCGTGGTTTTTGCCCCTTTTTGGTAAATTTTACATTGTGTATGCACCCTTTGCCCCCCCCCCCTGGAAAAATTCGAAATGACGTCCCTGGAGTGAGCATTGTTTTGTTCTCTTTGGTTAGACGAAAGTTAGAATTACTGAAGAACGTCGGGATTTTGTATAGTCCATTTATTGAATTTTAAATCATACTTAAAGACAAAAGCAGCCAGTCAGCTGGTTACGGGAGGACGTCCCAAAATATCCTTATTCGGCAATTTTATCTGATGAATCGACAAATTTAGAGACATAATAATAACGATATTGCAACTATTAAAAGTTCGAATGTTCCTCTTCGTTATATGTATTCGGCGAAGTTTAGAATTCAATCCGGTAAACATTGAGAATTGACCCCCTTCGAGTTAGGAAGTATTAAGGAGGTATTACACATAGGAAAATTCATTCAACACAATTCCCAAAGTAACTGATACTTCCACTCTCCAGTCAACTTTAGCCAGAAAGCATCCTTGAGCTATGCTATTTCTGGCAGCTGAATGAAAAGTTGAAGCTGCAGGTGAATTGGGAGTTGCGTTCATCGAATTTTCCTACGTTTGATACCCTCTTAATTCTACGTAGGCAGGCTCTGGGCCAGTCTATTATGTGATCTTGCTGTCTTGTGTGTGTGTGTGTGTGTGTGGTGCTTGATGATTCTAGGATGGTGGGCTCTCGCAATGGCGAACCAATTAATGATTGATGCAAGAGTTGCGGAATTGTGCAATGGGCCATCAGGTTGGTGAAAACGTTGAATTCGCTCAGTTTTTATGAGGGAATTAAAAGCATGAGCACTGCTTTTTTCTGTTTGTATAGATGGAAGTTAGAATTACTGAAGAACGTCAGGTTATTTTGTATAATCCATTCATGAGATTTTAAATCATACTTGAGGACAAAAGCACCTCGATGGAGATTGTTGTGATGTCCCAAAAATGTCGTTATTCGGAAATTTTGTCTGATGAATCGGCAAATTTGGAGATTTTTGAATGTTTGAATGGGTCCCTCTGCATTAGATGTACATATTTTATCAATCGAAAAAAAATGGAATTCTATTCAGCAAAAATTGAGGATTTTTCCTTTCCGCGTTGGATCATTTAATTCCACATCATTGACAAGCTCAGTGCTAGCCTCTTGTATGATCTTCCTGTCTTGTTTGGTGGTTGATTAGCGTAGGATGGGGGGATATCATATTGATGAACCAATTAATGATTGATGCAAAAATTGCATAGTTATGGGCCGCTAGGTATAGCAATGGGCCACTAGGTTGATGAAAACGTTGAACTGTATGAACGAATGTTCAATTTTTTAAAGTGCACATTCGCAGAAATGATGTGCAAATTAAGGATGGATCCAGAAAACAATCTCGGAGTTACCATTTTATACGTTTCTGAACCTCCTCCTTAACGTCATAGAAAATCGTCTAAAATTCTTGTTTTTGAAACTTTGATTTCTGAAATATTCTGAAAACCTTATCCAAATATCATCAAAGTCCTCCTACTACAGTTACTAATTTTGGAACTACAATTTGGAAAAAATTCCTATTACATGGTTCCGATCCCCATCCCTAAAGTAATAAGAAATGGGCTACAATTACGTCTTCTTGACTTCGATTTCGAAAAAGTCCCAGGAGACAACCCCCTTTCTCCTAACTACATCGAAGATCAATTGCGCTTCTGAAGTTTCAATTTCAAAAATATGCTGAGGCTTCTGTATCTCAGCTCAAGGTGAGGACTTTCGCCCCCCATCACTCGTCCCATGTTTCCGCGCATAGAACAAACACGTGCTTCTGGGCTACAAAGAATTTTTTTTAATCAAAGTAAAAAGTTGGGAGTTCGGGATTTAAATATCTGGTAGAGAATCGTCTTTTAACTGGTCATCGGCATTCCTGGAATAGAAAGTAGCAAGAAAAAAAAATCCAGAGATCAATGAATCGTTCCATACAGACTTCCACCACCCCACTACTCCTTATCACAGCGCATCACGTGCCCATTTCCAAACCAGACCGTAGAATAAAAACAATTGGACGTAATTACGAACGATCAAACACGAGGAAAAATGAAAGAGGACAAGAGAAACGCGCATCCCGATGACAAGTACGACGACAAAAGGGTGGTCGGAACGTCGAAAAAGACCCTCGAAGCCATGCAAGACGCGAAAATCGTTCGAATCCGAAATCCGATGATTTCCTCCCATTGTCTTCAGGAACTTATCAGCAACCTTCATCGCTTACAGATCCGATCTGAGGGATCTTCCCACACACTCTAGAGCAGGCTGGCGGCGGGCTCTTGAAGTCACTCTCTCGGTGAGTCGTTGCTTCAATGAATCGGCTCTGGCTTTAGATTTTAATCTGTTGCTAGAAGAGTGCATTATTGAAAGGGTTTGCTGGCTACTGTGGAAACTGGAAAGAAAATTCAAGATGTGGTTCTGGAAGTGGAAAGCTATGGTTGGCTCAGTGAGGGCATTCTGAGTTTCGTTTTTCGGTAAATGAGTTGAGCAGTGGCGAATTTACAGGTATGGGGGCCCATCGCAATATATTTTTGGAGGCCCCTTTGTCTATCACAGGACTATGTAAAGTTTCTTCGTGCACATTTTAGCATCCCTTTTAGAGCCCTTATGGCCTGAAGGGGGCCTCGCAATTGTGACATTTGTGAAATGGGAAATATGCCACTGGGTTTGAGAAATTTATATCAAACGTAACAATGTCAATAGAACTTAATTTATGCATAATATATAATCTAAAACGCAGAGATGGTGCTGGGTAGACTTCCCGGCACATTTTTTTTAAAAGAATATTACAAATCTTAGCACGTTCAATTACAAATATAAGGAATCGACGAGAAACTACGTCAGCCAAATCGGAAACTTTGCTGAACCTTTTGGGGCCCGACTCAGAATGGAGAAAAAAAACATTTATGCGTTTTATGGGGGGAGGGAGTCCTGGCGACTAAACTGACAAGAGGACTACCTGAAGGACTCTTATGACCAATACCACCATTAAAAATCCTGGAATGTGGTGGCCAGTCTTTCTAGGAGAAAACTTCTACTTGTGATGACCAATCTCTCTAGACGACAGTTCTAGCTTGAGATAACATACTTCTTCAGGAGAAAATTCTGACTTATGATTTTTAACTTCACTGGGGGAAAAATGGTTCAGAATAAAAATACTTTTCATTCGCTCTCACTTGTAATGACCAACCTTTCCTAGAAAAAATTCTAGCTTGTGATGACCAATTTTTTAGGAGAAAGCTCTTTCTTACGATAATCACCACTCTAGGAAAAAAATTTGGTTTGTGATGAACACTGAGCAACCTTTCACAGGAGAAAATTCTGGCTTGTGACAAGCAACCTCTCCATTAGAAAATTCTGACTAAAAGTAGAACTCTCTCGTGGAGAAAATTCTTATTTGTGATGATCAATCCCTTCAGGAGAAAATTCGCGCGTTTGGAGAAAATTCTGGCTGCGCTAGTGATATAATAAACTTACCGGTGACTTATTGAAATGTCTTCTATTCTGCTAGGAAAATACTTTCCTAAATAAATTCTGTCCATTTTTACGAAGAAAAATATTATAAGAAGGTAGTATTCAAGATTATGCAGAATACTTAAAAACATACATTCTGCAAATTAGAATCTACCTTTTGACGTCGTATGTTGTTTTCATAGCACTAATCATGACAATGGCAATAGCTTTAACTTTTTCCTATGTATTCTCTTCTTCTCAAATCAATTGCTAATTTGAACAGTACTTTCGCACTGATTATTGATACAGTCGACGCTCGTTAAAACGACCACACGTTATAAAGACCATCCCAATATAACGACCGGTGAGAAAACCCCCAATTATATCCCAATATACTCTATGTTCTACCTTTTATAGCGACCACTCGTTATAAAGACCGTTTTCTGTAGGACGGAGACGGTCGTTATATCGAGCGTCGACTGTATTGATGATTTTATGGTTTAATTTGAGCTTTTTTCAGAGACTTCAGGGTACTAAGCTCTCAATGAACAACATCTAATTACCAACAATTTCTCTTTCTGATAAAATCAGCGCCAAATCAGTTTTAAAAAGTCTCAGGACATAACATAAAAAGTAACAGCCGAGTTATTGCACTTTTGACGGAAAAATAAACTTCTGAGAACCACTTCTCATCACCTGAGCTCTTCTGCAGAAGGTCTGATCAAACAGCAACGACCTGCTTTCCTAGATCGACACAAGTACAAGTATGCATGCATCTTTTTTCTTGCAGACTTTGGTGCATTACATTTGCTGATCAATACCATTTGGTGAAAGGGGAGAAGAAAGCGTTTGAGAGACAGGTGTTCAGAAATTGGGTTACGAGGAGAGGACTAGTCCTTTGTGAGGAGGTGATTGGGGTAGGCATTGAAAGTCGGGATATTATTCATCGAAATGCATAATCTGTTTGATATGCTTGGCTGGATCCTATGTTCTTGACTTCTGGAGGGAGTTAAAGAAAAAAATCACTATCGTTTCGTTAAGAGTTAGTCATTTTTTTTTGTTTGTTTATTATTTTTTTTTTATGTTTGAGTTTCTCTTTCCCTGTTAAAGATTTAGGGCCATTCCACAATCAGACTCCATAATTTTACCAACATTTTGCTATACCACTTTATATTTTAACTGAACAGGAATAAACGTTTTTTTTTAAATATTTACATTTGATGTAAATATACTAATGACACAGTTATATTTTTATTAAACAACTAGCGTATTACCCGGCGTTGCCCGGGTGCTTATTAATACAACATAGCTCTGAAAAATATTTGAATAAATTCTATCCACATGTGCATACTTATTTAATGCTAAAATGAAATCGGTGAGCCTTAAATTGATGAATCATTATTAATCGTCATCTTTGTTGGAAAATACTCATATTTAAATGTGCTGAATTTTATCAATTTGTATGCTTAAATGCTTATCTCTATTTCCCTATCTATTCAAAATTGAAAGAAAATTGCCATTTTTTGACACAAAATTGGAGCTTTTAGCTTTTTGTATTTTTTTTTTTTTTTTTTAATTTCAAAACCCCCCTATGTGAATTCTAGTGCATTAAGAAACCTCTGCGCCAAGTTTGATGAAAATCCGACGAAAACAGTGGACAGGTATAGAAACAGACATACAAACAAACATACATACATACATACATCCATTTATATATATATATATATATATGGATTTCGTTGTGTAAAATTTAATTGCTCTGCATGCATCACGTGCGGTGCATCCAAAGTCAACCTCTGTAATGGGCTGTAGGAGCTAGTTAGGGTGAGTTCTGGTAAGTGCGTCCACGGGGTAAGTGCGTCCACTCAGAATTATATGAACCCTGTCCTGAAATGGCTTCTGCAACACATCGACTATGTTAGATGACTGTCTAATGATAATTTCAATAGATAGAATTCAGGCCTGGATTCAATAGCCGAAACACAATCAGAGACAACTTAAATGTCTTCAAAAAAACTGTAAAGTAAAGATTGAGAAGGTTTTGTTTCAGTTTCTCTTGTAGTCATACCAAGCAATTGAAGTCAAAAAATGCAAGTTGTTTCTTTTAAGTAAGAGCTACTAATAACATAAATGGGGTATTTTGATCAAATACTCTAACTAAAATTTGGTTATATGACGGTACGCACTTTCCCTTTCTTTAAAGTAAGGTGGGGGTAAGTGCGTACCATTATGATGGGGCAAGTGCGTACCACTATCATGAGGCATATGCGTACTATTATGCGGAGCAAGTGCATACTATTATGATGAGGCAAGTGTGTACCATTATGTGGAAAATCCGACTCTCGTAATTCACCTTTAATTTTGCTTATAACTCTTTTATAAACCGATTATAAATCCGACGTCATTTCCATCAAGTATTTATATTTACATTGAATGCGTCATAAGATTTCAATTTTATTCATTACCTCTGAAATATATTGGCTTTTAGTTATCAGTTAATAAATGTTTCGTTGAAAATAGCATTCATAAGCTATACTTAATTTAAACCAGAATGAGAAATGAAGCAGTGAAATTAAGTGAAACACTAAGTAAGGAACCAACTGATTCAAAAAAAGAAGGTTGAGTAATGAATATATTATATTTAAGAAAATTAAGAACATCTTGTGAAAAACTATTTCAATGTACAAGAAAAAAAAGTACAAGTATCATATCATGATCATTTTTTTTTTTTTTTGCTCTTTATTTTGTGTTTTTTCTTACTGCTGCTGATTCTAATAAGAAAAATATTTTAAAACCGTATTTATTTGAAAAAAAAAACGAATTGTTCACTCAGTTCACCTAACGATCGACCATACAAATAGAATTAAAGAAAATTGACAGGGGTACGCACTTACAACAACGCTATTAGACGCACATGTCTCATCTTACATTTAAGAAGGGGTAAGTGCGAACCCTGGTTTAAACACAGACTGATTAATGTATTAAACTAAAATAAACTATGTAGACTATAAGTGATTGTTACTAAATAAAAACAACTTACATTTGCTCACTTGATCTTATTAAAAGAACAGAGAAAAACTCACAAACACAACACTCTCAATCTTCAAATTACAGTCGTTCACAGGACACGTGGGATATCACTGATTGCGTTTGATCCATGCAAGCAAGTGCTGATCTCTAGTATTAGGAATTATCCCAAGGCAACTATCTAACATATTTAATATGTGCCAGAAGTTTTTTCCTGTTCATATTCACATAATTTAAGGCGGACGCACTTACCCCGCTAGGTAGGGAAAGTGCGTACCTTAGAATAGGTGTCATAAACCAGGTCACAAAACCTATGCTTATGGTTTATTTAACATATTATATGCTTGAAAATCTTAGTAAAGGATCTGGAAAGAAAACTAAAAAAAAAATGTGAGTGTACAAGGTTTTTTAACAGAGCAGCATCCTTCAGAACATGAACTTTGAAAAAAAAGGTACGCACTTACCAGAACTCACCCTAATATTTTTGCTCTTTTGATTTAGTAATGACGAAACACACTGTAGATTTTGAAAGCTAATGAAACATATTTCATTTGTGAAGAAATAATAATTTGAACCGTTGATAAAAATATGCGGTGGGACCTTGCACGAAAGCTAGCCATTTTGTTCCGCACTTGACGGGTCTTATAAAAAAATAATGATTTTGAAAGGTAATGTGTGACGAAGAGTTTCTTGTCAAAGAATCATACGTTCGTGTGTGATTTCTTAAGCAACAGAATTTTGTTTAATACCCTTTTAAATTATTAATTTTTGTGAATTATGTGTAGCGTCACGTGAGGGACAAAATTATCGTTTTCGGTGGAATGGCCCTTTACCGATAGATATAACTGCTGATTCGGTTTTAAAGATTAAGAGGATTCAAGGGTGGATACAGAAATAGTTTTTGGGAAAGGCATATTAAAGTAAAATGAGTCCCTCCCCCCCCATTTCCATACAATTTTCTTCAGCAAAAGTTTTCATGTAGTTCCTTTAAAATGTTTTTTAAAAGCCCTTAAAGCAAATTAATCTCTTCAAAGCAACGAAATATAACATTCTATGCTTTGAATATGGTCGAAAATATCTTTTTAAACATTTTATCCAATTTACTACTGGACCTTACATAATGTCACCAAAATGCTATCTATCAGGGATGGACTGGGACTCCTAAAAGGGCGGTGGAAAAGCTGCTGAAGGGCGCAAATAGTTCTTGAAAAACGGCTTTTAAATATGCATTTTTAGGATGTTTTCTGCCCGGAGCAGAAGTTGGTAGTGCCTAGTGCCACCCATATGGAGCTCTTATCCGCCTCAGAAGAGCAGACATAGATAGTTTCAAATGCTTAAACTCAAACAGTGGTGCAGGGGAGCACACTGAAAATATTTTTCCTCTCTTAAGGCGGAGGGGCGTAAGGGGTTCCCTCTCGGAAGGCAGAGAGATTCAAAGGCTCTAAGAACAGTCCAGAAACCAGGGCTGCGGAGTCGGAGGAAAAATGGTCGACTCCGACTCCGACTCCCGACTCCTGCTTTTTTTTTATTATTTTTTTTAACCCAAATATGAAGAGGGAAAAACCCTAAACAAAGGTTGAAATATTAAGACCATTTTTAAAAGTTTCATTTTTATTCATGGTCGCAGCTAGGACTCACTTTAGGGGGGCAGATAGCAAGCTGGGGTATCCCAGTCGGAGGTCATGAGAGGTCATTGTGACCTCTCAAAAAGTTCAATTTTCTCAAGAATTCTCGCAGGTAATTTCACCACATTCACCTCAATTCTCGGAGGTCACTGTGACCTCCCAAAAAGTCCATTTTCTCCAGAGCAAAAGACAACCCTAATAGCACACTTAGTCTCGGCAATGTTCTGACGACGTCGCAATGTCTCATTCTCGTCACATCACATTGCGCTTTAAAAAGTACGTCTCCACGATGTAACACTTAAACGTCGTTACGATGTATCAGTGTTACGTTCTCTGAAACAGTCCCTTCTTCTATTGAAACGGATCACGCATGCGCAGACTGAAGTTTTTTTTAAACTTCCAGCGAAAGCTGATTAACTGCAACGTACAAATTTATGAAAGTGTGTTGTTCTCTTGTTGCGCTACGATTTGAAAAGTCAACTTATTATTAAGTTTGTATTGGTTGTGTTATATTCTTTTATTTACTGCAAAAATTTTTTAGAAGTGCTTTAAAATTTCTTATTAATTGTTTTTTGGGAAAGGAAATGAATTTTTTTCTATGTCATGCATGCTTAACCGTTCACCACCGCAAACTTAAACCATTTATTTCGATCTCAAACAATTAATTATTTTAAGCTGTGTTGTTTTGTATGTCTGTAAAAAAATGAATTCATGTGGATTGGCTTCGATCCTATAAAAAAGTTGGTCAGTTAAATTTGAATGGATTTTAAGTTAATAGAATTGTTGCTGCTGTTATCAAAAATCATTTGGTCAGTAGTAAATAGAAGTTTTTTTTTTGTTGTTGTTGTTATAAAAGTCATATGAACTTTTAGGAATGTAGTACATGAATTTAATTTTCATAACTCGTAATTCTGGGGAGGCCGTTAGTTTTCAAAGATGTTTTCATTTTGCTTCAAAAATCTTGCAAATAAAATTCATTCCAATTTAAATTGCTGGATTTTCTCTACTCTAGTATAATATTAAATTGTATAATTTTCTTATTTTAAATGTTTATTTTCATTCTAGACTTCTTGCTTGGGACTTAATCTATAAGTTGTATATTGAATTTTATTAATTTCATGAATTTCCTGCTCAGTGTATGATGTAAAGAGTTAATTGCACTCGAATTTGTATCTGTTTAGTTTTCACTATTTAATTATAACATATCAGCTCTTCTTACTACAGTTTATTCAGAAATGGATGGCGAAAGAGGGTAGTAGTAATATTTATATACTCTCTCTGACGCTGTATCTTTTTCTGTTACTCTCAGCAATCGTCTTGATCCTGATAGTCACCAATGAATATGCCGGATTTCCTACTCAGGTATAATATTAAATTGTATAATTTTCTTATTTTAAATGTTTATTTTCATTCTAGACTGTTCTTGCTTGGGACTTAATCTATAAGTTATGTATTGAATTTTATTAATTTCATGAATTTCCTGCTCAGTGTATGATGTAAACAGTTAATTGCACTCGAATTTGTATTTGTTTAATTTTCACTATTTAATTATAAAATATCAGGGGTCTTGGCAGCGCTGCTTGTCTGCGTGTCACTTTAGCAAGCCCAGGACGGTGGGTTCGATTCCCGCCCTCGCTCTGGTTGTAACTTCCTTCTCCGTGAGCGTAAACTCTGTCCTGTACTATGTTTCTGTCTTGTACTATCTGTCATATTGGAGTTTACAAAAGTTGTGCTAGGTAAGAGCATATCTGTATATAATGCAATAATGTTATTCTCAGAAATATTTCCAAATGAAAATTTGTGATTAGAATGCAATGCATTTTTTTAATGAGTGTTAAGAGTTATAAGGAAATGAAATGATGCTAGCCAAGTATTGCATGGGTATCTTTCTATCTATTCTATCATTACAAAACATGGAAAGTCATGAATTTTGACCTTGATCAAAATTAGTTGTGGAAAATCATGACTTTCAGCAAATATCAAATATGTATAATCCTATGAATTTTAAGCTCTAGAATATACATGCGTGCTTACCAAATTTTAGGAATTAGGTGTAAAATTTCTGCATAGGGGTGTTTCAGAATAAACTAACAAAAGCAATGTTGTAAAAAATTGTCCTGATGTAATTTAGTAGCATAAGCAAGTTGAACTGTAGTATTTCAAAACCATTTGTCAACCTTTATTTTGAAATAGTTTAATAATTATTTTAATTTTTCTGTTGCATGATAGATTTTATGTTCATATTAATATTGTTAATTGAAGTTCTTATTTTCATACTTTGTAGTAGATGATCAAATGGTAAATGCATACAATTTGTAGCGCTATTTGGTGTGTACATGAGATTATTAAATTTTGTTCGACATGATGCAACGATTTTTTCAATATTATTGAACTAGTCATGAGTTGTAGATAAATCAACTGAGCTGTAGGTTGCTGACTGTTGTTTAAGGAAACACAGAGCATATAACCAGATTGTAAAATATGAAATTGCATCAAGTTTTGTAAAAAAATTAATGAAAAAGATTTGGTTTACTTTATAAGCATAAGTAGGCATTTTTGCATTACCTCTTTATTTAATGTTTCTTCATAAAATTTGCAGACTTTGTTTAGCTTTAGATATACAGTGGCCATCGCTAAAATGAATCAGGTTTGTTCTTAACTGTTTTCATGCAATACAGCTGCTGGTTTAGTAAAGCAGGACTTTGTTCCATTTTGACGATGTGATTCATTAAAGCGACTTATGCATTATATCTTTTAAATTCATGTTAACAATTTAAATTAAGCAAAAAGTTATAATTACATAGCAGGCTATTAGACTGAAATTTCAACTAATCCTGGTATGGATAAAGATGATTTTGTGACTTAAAAGGAGAAATGTTTATATGTATATATATAGGGGCCTTTTCAAGAATTGGGTTTTTTGAGCTTAACCCTCCAAAAATTTTCTAGCACCATTCCACAAAACATGCTTCATATATTTTAGAGTTTGTCTGATTGTTGTCAAACTTCTGATTAGTTGGGGAATAACTTTTATGTGTTGCAATAAATCATTGTTACATTTTCCCTATACCCAAAGGAAATCGAAGCGGTGGCATGTTTAGCGTGCATGGAAATGTCAAACTTCAGCTACGTTGAATTGAAACATGCCAAGTTTTCACACTGCAAAACCCCCACACATCATATTATGCTGACTGCGACAACTCGCATGTGTCACTATGCTTTTATTTTCCACATGCCCATGCATGTCACTAAGCGACGTAACTGAAGTTGGACATTTTCACATGCGCAGAACATCTCTGAGCTGTCGCATTGAGATGACAAGGCCGCAATGCGACAACCCATAGATGTTACTATGCGACGTAATTGAAGTTGGATTTTTCCACATGACTAGAACATCTCTGAGCTGTCGCAGTGCGACGACAATGTCGCAATGCGACAGCCCAGATATGTTACAATGCGATGTTACATGCGACGTACATTTCCACATGCGCAGAACATCTCTGAGATGTTATACAGATGTGCCGCGACGTCTCTGAGATGTAGCGCACGTCGCAGTGCGACGTATTTTTTACGTCGCCGACATGTGACTGTGCTATTAGGGAAGTGCCGCTATTGTCATTTGACTCCGTACAAAACTAATCATTTTCTTGTTAAATGGCCAGTCTTTATTTTAACACATTGCATTTTTGCTGCAAAGACCCGCCATTTGAAGCACTTTTTAATGATCCTAGATGCTAAGGATTTGGATATTGGACGCTGAAAATTTGTATCTGTTAGTTTCAAAGATATGTTTTCACCTCCATAAAGTTTCATCCAAATCGGAGGTGGTCGGAGTCGGAGTCAGAGTCGACATGTTTTTTAGTGACTCCGACTCCGACTCCTTTGGTCCAAAATCAGTCCGACTCCGACTCTTCGACTCCGACTCCGACTCCGCAGCCCTGCCAGAAACGACAGAGGTTTCCGGATGCATCATAATAATTTGTTCTAAGGAGCAAGACTATACATGGACGCCTATGGGATTTTTCCCTTGCTTTGGAAAATTAATGCATCTACACATGTTAGTAGGCGTGTTTTTTTGTTGTTTTTATTAGGTACCTGCTCCCCACCCCCCCACCCCCGCTCACATACACACTTAGAAAATTTTTGGGTTTTTTTTGACAGTTATCCCCTCAATGCTAAAAAGATATCCAGAAAAGAAAACTTATTTCTACATCCTACTCTAGTAAGCTTGATTAAAAATAATTTCTGAGTTTATATTGTTTTCAATTAAAATCCTTTCTGACCGCTATATTGAATGGAACTTTTATAACAAACTATATTTACTGCATACTACCAAAAATAAAAATTAATTTTCCTTCCAATTTTAACCTAAAATCCTATTTGAAATACAATATGTATTGGTAAAAGAAATAAATGGGTTACCATTTCGTTTAAATTAAAGTACTGAATAAGTAACTACAGGGCCGTCGCGAAGCAAGTTCGGTTGGGGGGGTGTTGAGATTAAATTTGCCGACTGACTCCCAGCGTTTTGCCGACTTATATGAGTGAATTTTGATCGGTGATTTTCAAACAATGGGCTCCATAGATCAAATAAATTGAGGGTGTTAATTTTCAGAAAAAAAAATGTAAAATTAAAAAAAAAATTCATGATGCATTATGAATGCACATCAATTTCACGACATTAACACTGGTTCAACCATATTGCTCTGAAATTTTCTAAAAAATATAGGATATAACTTCGCTTGCACACCCTGGCTTTTAAGAGTGTGCAGAGTTGTCGGGCGTCATTTTAGACGTTAAAATAAAAAGCTTTTTTTGTTAAGACGCAATTTCAAGTTATTTCTGTAAGGAAGGAGCATTAAGAACTTGTTTGATTTGTGGATGCTCGTCGACAAAGTTTCGAAATAGAAGCTCTTTAAACGCATTTTTGATTGTACATGAAAAATGTTTTGATATTGACGTCTTAAAACGCAATTTCGGACTATATGCTGACGCTTTAGGGGAAGAGGTGGTTGCTCTCTTCGGATGTGTGTGTGTGTGTGTGTGTGTGTGTGTGTGTGTGTGTGTGTGTGTGTGTGTGCGCGCGCGCGCGCGTATTATTATTTTTTTTATTAGCTATGACAAATTGCTATATGTTTCCTTTTTGGACCTCAAATTGCAAGCAGTTCCTCTTTCAAATTGGCAGTTTTCCAGGTTTCTAGATCACCATTTTTTTGCCTTGCTAATATCGTCGGCACCATGCTAAACTAACGAATGTGAAAAATCGCGTTTTTCAAGTTCGTTTTTCAAGTTCAAATTTTACAAATAATTAAAATTAAAATGATACCTTCGAGCAATACTTTTACACTTCAAGATATCTATAAAAGTTTAAAAATTGAAAATAAGCAAACATGTCAGGTGGGAAAAAGATATATGCAGTGTTTTAGCTCTCCTAAAAATTGCCAATTTTCACATTCGTTAGTTTAGCATGGTGGCGACGATATATCATACAGGATTTCTTATGCTAGTCGTAGTGGCGTAATTTACTTGGCAATCGATTTGGCTAGCACCAATTTGGCTAACATTACACAAAAATGCCTAAATTTGCATTTCTGTTGCCAATTTGGAAATTTCTTTGTGTGCCTGTGGAAATCCTTGGATCTCTCTAAGCACTTCCTACACTACTGAAGATTGGCCAAACAGCGTTTTTAAGACTTCTGTTTTAAAAATATTCCGAGATAACCCTGATCATATTGGAGAATACTAGAAAATCTGCTTTATTAATATTAGCTGAGTGAGGGCTTCCTTGAACAAATTCAAAAAAAAATTGTTTCAGAAAAGTATTAAAAAATATTATTTGAGGAACTTTTTTTTTACTTTTGCTTTTCTGGGGGCTTACTCTCCTAAATGTAAAATTGTAACTCCGTTCATGCCCTGAATCTGACACGAGTTTTTAATTTCAATTTCCTGTATTTTTTTATTACAGTAAGAATTATTTAAGTTTCTTAGCTAACTCAACCCTTTGTTATCGGAAGAAAATAGAAAATTAAAAATTTTATAAAAAGACCCTTTTGGGGCACAAATAAATACCAGGGGAAGGGCAAAGTGAAATGATAAAATATTTTCAATTTGCAGCGCCACTTATCAAGCAATCTTTTAACTGAGTTCCTGAACAAATAGTTGATTCCTAACAAGAAATAAGTAGTTCTAAAGATTAACGAAAAAAATTATGCAAGTTATTTTCGAAATTAGGTACATCTTCCCTAATAGCACAATGTGTCACAGATAAGTCACAGTGACGTCACTGCGAGTCACAAGCGTCACAGTCACACCGTGACTCAATTGTGACGACGCACAAAAGTCACATTGTGACTCGTTTGCGACATTTGCGTGTGACTTCACTACAACGTCGCTGTGACAGCTGAATTGTGACCGGTCACAATGTAATGTTGTGGAGACGTCACATTGTGACCTTAATGTGAATTTTCACTAAAATATTTTTTTACCGATTGAAGACCGAATTAATAATACCGAATTAATAATTTTACGTTACAAAATCAGTCAAAAAAATTTTTTAAGAGCCTCAATCACTTTCTAACAGACAGCAGTAACAAAAGCGACCAAGTGACAACCGCTTGCGAATGTCAATCCGTGATGACGTCAAAGTTGCAGTGACGGCCCTTACAACGTCAGTGCAATTTTGTACAATTTGTGACTATTCCGTGACAACATGACACAGTCACGGAAACCGTTGTCGTGTAATTGTGTATTTGATGCGACGTTTTGATAGTGATGCGATCAGTATGCGGCTTCTCATCATTGTCACTATCAAATTTCTTTACTTACTTGTGACCTTTAAATGACGTCGCTGTAAAGCCCTGTAGTGATTTACAGCAGATGCGAAAACGGGTATGATAATGAATAGCACAGTGACAAAAATAAGACGCTTTTGTGACTCGGGTACGTCACAAGTAAAGTCCCAAAGAGGTGGCTGCAACTTACGAATGAAAATTCGCGGCGACATCACAAGTGCGATGTTGCAGTGACGACGCCTGGTAGCACGAAGGCAGTCGATGTCACTTAGTGCTGGTTTTGCGCCTTATTTGTGACTTTTAAATGAAATTCTTCAAAGCATTATTGCGATTTAAAAAAGTCGCAACAAACGGGGATGTGACTACGAATTGCACAGTGACCAAAATAAGACGCTTTTGTGATACCTCACAAGCGAAGTCGCAAAGATGTGGCAGCAACTTACGAGTGTCAGCTCGCGGAGAAGTCACAAGGCGGAGAAGTCCTCAGGTGCCGTCACTGTGAAGTCGCACTGTGACGCTGCCGCGACTTCACGCGTACGTCACTGACTGGTCGCATCGGTCGCTGTGACTGTGATGTGAGGTCGCTAAACCGTCACTGGGAGACCTAGGTTGCAATTCGGTCGTCAGGCATTGTCACTGTAAAGTCGCATTGTGAAGTCGCCGTTGCTGACATTCGTATGTAACTTGGTTGCGACTTCACTTGTGACGCATGCGAGGGTCACAAAAGCATTGCATTAGCAACGCCTGAAGACGCAAGTGGGACTTTTCTCTGACGTCGTGGTAAAGTCGCATTGTGACTTAAAACTGTCACATCGACGTGGATGTGACTCACTTTGTGACCACAATGTGACCTTCAGCAGCTCTTTCCTTTTTGAGTTTCCTCTTGTAACTCTCGTCTAGTATAGTGGTTAGAATTCTTGGCTTGCATCCAGACGACCCGGGTTCGATTCCAGGCGTGGGACAATGGGTTTCGCAGCGTAACGGTTGGCGGAAAGTATGTTGATTCAATCCAGGTTCTTATATCAGTGATTTCTGATGTCAGTAAAAGACTCTTTTATTTTTTTTAAAATTAAAAAAAATATTTTATGACAGGTCGTCGGGCGCCGTCACTGTGAAGTCGCACTGTGACGCCGCCGCAACTTCACACACAGGTCACTGGCTGGTCACATCGGTCGCTGTGACTGCGATGTGAGGTCGTTAAACCGTCACTAGGTGACCTCGGTTGCAATTGGGTCGTCATGCGCCGTCACTGTGAAGTCGCATTGTGACGTCACCGCGGTCGGACATTCGTAAGTCGCGGTGACGTGGTTGCGACTGCGCTTGTGACGAGCGTCACGGGTCACAAAAGCGTCACATTTTGGTCACTGTGCTATCAGGGTTTTGTAATATTCGTGGTTTTTCAAAAACATTTTTCGTTATTATAAAATGATAAAATTCTTGTAATTATAATTTTGAGTACTAGTTGAGGTCTCCTAATGTCCAGTGCAGTACTAATTTAGTTCATGTTTAAAATGTTTTGATTTTAAATGTTTGATGCAATGTGTAAAGTGCACGTCGGGCGAAGTGGATGAGACAAACTGAAATAGTAGTTCATTTCATTTTATTAGGCATTCATTTATGAAATCACGAAAGTAGTTTCTCATTTATTAATTAATTCATTTACATTCTTATACTTAATACTCGCTTGTTTACGCATCCATTCATTTATTTTCTTGTTCATTCTCTATTTTATTCACTTATTTATTTTTTCCATATATTTATTTATTCACTTATTTATTTTCTCATACATTAGTTGATTCACTTTTTCATACAATCGTTTATTTTCCATTAACAATTCATTTTTTTTTCGTTTATTTACGCATTCATTTGACGAAAATTACTGTTAATTACTGAATAGGAAGTTTTACTTATTTATTTTTTTTATTTTTCCATAGCATAGCAGCGGCTTAAAGAGGCTGATCACATTCTACACAAGGCTGCTATATCTTAGCCTTAAACTGCAGCTAAGCACAATAAATAATTTTCTACTAAACGTATAAGTAGCTCATCATCTCATCTCTAATTTAAATGAAAACATATTTCATAAAAATATTTACAATTACTACGTAAAAAAATGTTTATAAAATTATTTCCATCAAACACAAACAACAAGTCAATTTTAGTTGGACAAAGTTCAACATATTTAGTACTCATTAAATATCCAAACACCTACAAATTCTGCAATCTAAAGAAATCAATCAATTATCATCAGGTTTCTTATTTTAAAACATACCTCAAAAATCTAAATTCTTGACGCTCCCTGACTTGTTTTTCTTTCTTCTTTGGGGTGATGAAAGTGGAAGTATGCATTTTTTGAAGGGAAGTCCAGAAAGCGGATAAGCAAAAAAGCAAGTTGTCCTAGCCGATTCCTCTTTTCTTTCTTTCTTTGCGCGATGCTTTTGTCTCTTTTCGCGCCAAAAGGAGGAGGAAAAAGGGCCTCAAGCGACAGCACCGAAATCTCTAGGCCCCGGGACGCTTCCATGGACGCGTTCCCCGAACAACGAATGAATCATGCAATGAAGACGAAAGAATCAGCTAAGATTCCAAGACCCCCCCCCCCCCCCCAGCGAAAAAGATTCACTTTTACTGACCAGAAAGCAGAGCAGAAGCGAAGCTTCCGTTGTCACCATTAGATTACTTTCGACGACCTTTACTTTCCTATTTTCATTTTTGTTCAACTTCAATGTAAGATATTTAGGAAATTGCGATCTGAGAGTTAATTTATTATATTCCTATAAAAAGCTTATGCATGCTTTGGCATAGATTAAAAATATATATATATATAAAAAAGATGCTACGGAAGAACATATTTCCTGCACAGGTAACGAGCCCTGGGTTCCGTGAAACAAATAGAGCCTGTTCTCACCCGAAAAATTTCCAAAATTACAGGCCTAAATAGGTAATTTTGGCCTCCCTTTGGTCGGTCTTTAAACAATCAAATATAGCCTAAAACTGCATTTTTAGGACTTATATTTCGAAAAAAATTGCCAAATATACCACATTTTTGCCCCAAAATGGCACTTTGATCCCTCCTTTCCATAAGATATAACAATCCACTCCTCAACTAGAATATGGATCTGCCCTTGAGAACTGCCGACACGTATTTTACCATTCGGCAAAATGACATGATTTCCTTCCATCATATAAATTTGAGTTCGGCGCATTCCTCGGTATAATGTTGGCAAAATGAGACTTTGTTGAAGTAACTACCGGCAAGTTAAGATTGCAGTAAAAGAAGAAGTCGCTGACATGATTTATTTTCTTTCAAATGAACTGAACAGTTGTCTACGATCAAACGGTACATGTTTTTATTTTTTCCTTTTTTATAAAAAGTGAAAATGTAAACATGGCTCTCACAAAAAAGCTACTTATTACTTTACTCAAAAATTTTGAATTCAGAATCAAAGCAAAAATGCCGACTTTAGAGCCGAATTCACTGAGTGAACACTTATTATGTCGGCAAATTGAGCAGTCGGCAAAATAAGCATTCGATGAGCAGTTGAAAAAGTTCTGTGTCTGAGATATGAAATCAACAGAATGAACATGAAGCATTAAACCAAACATGGTATTCTGACAAATTATAATTCTGTGTACATGTGTGCTATATAAAAAAGAGGGGAAATGAAGCATTTCGTGAATCCTGAATTTGAAAAAGGAAAAATGCCGATTCTAGTGAATCTGACGATTGACGTAGCCGTAATACATGAGCCTACTCGGTCAAAATTCCCAGGAGATGATACGTTAAAGAGAAGGGAACAGTCGGTAAAATAATTCCAAACAGTCGTGTAACTGTACATGTGTGATTGAGCATTTTTTTTAATTCAAAAAAGGTTTTGAAAATCTGAAACATTAAAAATTCCGAATCAAACTGATTTTGCCGACTGGAAAAAATCGCTGGGAGGGTGAGATACCCCTCTCACCTTCCGGTCGCGACGGCCCTGAGTAACTATAATAAATAAAAAGCAAGAAAGAATTATATTAAACCTATTCACTACTCCCTATTTGAGAACTTTTTTAACCGCTAGATGGCAGCAGTAAACCCTATTTCGTTTCATTTCGAAAGAAGTTGTTAATTTTTTTAAAAATGCTTTTGAAGAAGGCAAAAAACAAGAGAAAAACAAAAAATATAATAAATAAGACCGAAGATATTCCTTTTCAAGATTATCGAGAATCATTTCTTGCATTCCGTTTTTTCACATGATAGATGTTTAATTGACAAACAGATGCTATTCATGCTTTTTTGATTTCCCTGGATAACTGATTTTCTTCTTCAACACCATAGTTACTGGAATATTTCACTCTCCTTTTTCTTTTCCATCATTATTTTATTGTTTCACTTTTTATGTTTATTTTACAGTATTTTTTCTTTTTTGTTTACTGAAATGGCTGCGTCTTTACTGCCGCTTCGCGCATGCGCAGTGCGGTCAAGGATTCTCAATGGGATTCTAATCCGCGTGTGTAATGTTTACATTTTCCTGATGTTCGAAATGTACATTTTCTTTCACATATTGCGTCGCCTTGTCCTTGTTGAACATATCAGCTGATACGCCATCATACCGAAAATCATAAAAATATTTATTTATGACTGAAAAGGTAGAGTGTTCATCGAAAAAAAATATACATATCCCGCAATTGCATGATTTAAGCACAAAATTCATTCTTATTTTTATCACGACCGATCGGATTAAAATGAGATTCATCCCAAACATCCTGAAGCGTTGCACAACCGTAGTATTAGCTAAAAATTTCAATCCTGTTTCCCAAGGCCGCCTCCTAACTTCAATTGCATGCTCTCCCAAACGTCACTCTCACTTATCCTTGGTCTCCAGTTTTCGAACTTTTTGTTCCTTACCCGATTGCTTATGGCCTAACCTTCCACCCACTACTGAATGGGGCTATGGAGTATGTGGTAAGTCCTGTTTCACTTAAACGTGTTTTTACTTTCCTTGGTTTTTTGGATCTGATCTGTGTTTATGTACTAGTTCTTAGTTGCTCTGGAATTGCATGCATGTTTTCTATAATTTTCTGATATATATTTGTGTAGTTTTAGACAATATTTGCTTGCATCTCGGTGATTATGCATGTTGTGTGGTTTGTTACTGCAACTTAAACTAATAAGGTATGAAATAGCTATATTGTGAATAGTTTAACTGTTATTTCACTTCTTTTACTGTTCATTTTAATATTTATTTATAAATCTATTTCTTTTGCATTTTAGAATTTCTTTCTTGTAGATATCAAATACAAAAAAAAAAAAAAAAATCTATCTGTGTGTGGGTAATTACATATTTGATTTTTATATTTCTCTTTACCCCCTCCCAATCGTGAATGTGTCTCTCTGAAGATACATAGCCCCACTTCAATAGCAAGATACTTTAAATGAGACCCTGAAAACACCCCCTCAAAACTGAGTATCGCTTTCAGTTCCACTCGGTGCACTCTTACTATCACTAAAACAAGGTTGTGTTTCCCCTTGATTTAAAAGGAGGCAGAGCGCTTCCTGATAATAGGGTACTCCTTCAATTAAAATAACACTTCCTGAAAAAAATTTTGCAGTAAAAATAAAAAGTTTTGCAGTATAATCTTCCCATACCCATTGTAGCAGACAACCAGAACGAGAAAGTAACGTTTCAAAACCATGCTGAAGTGAATATTTACCTATTGAGTAAAAAAATTTGCTTTAGTGATTAAGTATTGTGTATTGATAAGTTTTGAAGGGGAAAAGAGTGCACATTAAGAAATGCTAAGAAAGGGGGCCGGAAAGGGCAAGGAGCATCAAAAGTTACCTATAAAGGGACAGAGTGCAGCCAGTGGCGTAGGAAAGGGGTGGCATCAGGGCAGTTGCCAAGGGCGCCAAAATACGGAGTGGTGCTGATAAAGCACACGTTACCAGAAAAAATATATACATGCAGAATATATATATTTTTTAGAGGCAGAAAAATGCTATTTTGCAAAAAGTGCCAAAATGTTTGCTAAGGCCTTTGAGTGCAGCCCCCCCCCCCTAAAAATGTATGGGGGAAACACGTACATATTGAAAGTATCATTGCATTAATGTTAACACTATGCATTAAATGTTATGCATGAATTAAAATTTTTGCTTTATAATGTAGTTCAGTGTTCAGATACTTCATTAAAGTGTAAAAAGATGGTTTTGTTAAAATTTTGAGATGCTATTGCTTAGTATTCAAAGTACAGGAATACTGTTGCTTTCCTAACAAAATGTTATCTGATTTTTAAAAATCTCTCAGCTTCATATGTATTTTTTTCAACTAAAATTTTGTTTCAACTTTCAAACTGTTACAATATATCAATTATGAACTCGCAGAAAATTTTCCTATGAAGCTATTTTGAAATGAGTATGTAAAATGTAGTGTCCTAACATGCCTTATTTCACAGATCATCTTTTGAATATTTTATGTGGCTCAGTAGTAGGTATTTTCTGTTTACATACATTTTTTTTTTCATTTCAAGGAAAGTTTAAGTATTTTATACTTTTTACTTCCTTTTACGTAGTAAAGGAAGTATTGTTATCGCGAAAAAAAAAAAATCACTCAAATTTGAGTCTAAATTTTGATTTTGCTCACCCCCGAATGAATGTTCAGTAGTTTTTTCGACCTGTCAGCACGTGCATATGTACCTACCAACATATAAGCAGTCGAAAAATCCTTTTCAACTACCCCCGAGTTAATTACGACGAGTTTTCTCGTGACGTCTGTATGTACGTGTGTGCGGATGTATGTATGTATGTGGGTCGCATAACTCAAAAACTATATACTGTAGAAGCTTCTAGCTTGGTATGTACGCTCTGAGGATGGTCTAGTTGTGCACCTCACCTTGTGGTTGCATTCGAATGCCCCCAAGGGGGTGTTTTACCCCCTTTTTGGGGTAAATCAGTGTTAATTTCAATGCAGATGAATTGGCACGACCACTGGGCGATATATCGCCAAGCTTTCGGTCGCCAAATGTTTGGCGACATATCGCCAAGTTGGCGACAAATTTGGCGAAAAAAAATATTTTTTGAATTTTGGTTCAAATTGGCGCTATTGGCGATATTTTGCGAAAAATCCACTGAATGATGTTAAAATCGACGATATTTAGAAAATGAATCATTGTAAAACATTTGTTTTGCATTGTTTCGTGGCAAACTATGGGTGTAAATGTTCGAATTGCTATCTTGCTCACTCCTAGCACTATTTTAACACTAAGGCATCTACAAAGAAATTTACACGTAAAAGGAAGTAGTGTGGGACCCATACCAGATTTTTTCTTTAGTGCTTGTAAAATCCAATTTGTTGTGAAGCTAGTTATTTTTCACTATGTATTAAAGGCAAGAAAAATAACCAGGCTCATTATTTCAAAATTTTCCAGGCGCAAAGAGTATGTACTCCATACATTCTATAGGAGAAAAATACAAAATATTTTTTTGCATTGTTTTTCTAAATTCCAGGGGAGAGGGCAAATTGTCCCCTTCCTGAGACACTCAAATGACAAGCCTGATAATACTATAATTTTCTTCATTTCATTTTAGTACGCACTTTCAGGCTACTGATCTGTGAATATTTTATCATTTTTGTAATTTAACGTTAGTGTATTATGTACTGGCACTAAGTTCAATAAGTACTTGGAAAAGGTTCGCATTATTTATATATGAGTAAAAAAATCTCATTTGATTAAAAAGGGCAACTAGTTCTTATGATAAGTCTTTAAGTTAGTGTAGAGGTCTGTCACACATTTTTATACCAGTAAAATCAGCTCAAAGTGACTTGCCAATAATATTGTCATGAACAATGGCAAGTTGAAAGGTTTGGAGCCTTTTCCAATAAATTTTTGGGGGACCTCTTGTCTATCAGAAAGTTATATCAAATACTTATTATGTACATTTTAAAATTCCTGTTGGAGCCTCTTTTTTGTGTATGTTGGCGGGGGGAATTTGGGGCTCTAATTTGAATTTTTTTGAAGTTATCAAAAAAGTCATTTTCAAAATATTTTATTGCAATGAAAATGTTTGACAAATAATTCTTTATTTTAATTACTTTTTTATTTTTACTGAACAATTACTTTAGTTCTGCCTACATTATTTAATTCGTAATTTAGTATTTGGAAGGTGAATTTCTTTCCTTTTGTTGAAATGAATAATCTTCCCTTACATTTCAATTAATTGCAATAATTTAGTTAGTTTAAGTGAAACCCTTGGTAAAAAAAAGTTTTACAATTTAAATAATATTTTGTGGTTTTATGAAACAAAAGAATCATAATATAAGTAAATGTTCTGTTTCTCAAATAATAATTAATTGTTTATTACATACACATGTAAAGCCTCTTTTCAAACTAGTATTTTAAATTTTTTCCATGTTCCATATGATATTGTATTCAAATTGTTAAGACTTCACTCACAAGATGGCGCTATGGAATAGCATCGAATGATTTTAGTTTTTCCGTAACCTACGAGCATAACGCAGAAGCGAAATAACGTAAAATAATGTATTTTCAAATAAGTTTCTTTGAAAATTGAGGTATGGTGGATGTTCTGAAGTTTTCAATTTTTCAGTTTAGTGTAGATAAGAGTGAAGTAAAAAAGTGGTTAAAAATGATAAAAGCAATGCGTTGAGTAAACTTAGGTTAAAAATAGAAATTATCAATTGAAGAAATAATCGATAAAAATTATCATTTTTAAACAAAAATATTTTGTAGTTGAAGATAATGCAATTCTTCTTTTCCCTTTTTTGGAAAATTTTCCGCCGGGATAGTGCGCTGTATTCAGAATTCAGCAAGCTTTTTATTTTTGAATGAAAACAGAAGAAAACTTTATCTTAAAAATCTAACCTGTGAAATATGAAAGTTTTGCTTTAAAAACTTGCCGATACTGTCATATTTTTTTGACTTTTGACGAAAAAGCCATAAACATGGTTATTTTGGACACCGACTGACTGCAATTTATTTACTGTTTCTAATGTTAAGTAATATTCACTTTTATTATTTCTTTGCAATTCAAAAAAAAAAGTGTGTGTGTGAGAGAGAGAGATAATCTATTTTGAAGTTGAAATTGAACGGAAATGGACTTAAATTTCCTGATCAGAGCAAGATGTTTTGTAAAACTTTTAGAATTTTTCATTTTATTAAATATTTGTTTTCAAACATTGATTTCATGGTCAAAAGGTCTGTTGAGGGGAGGAGGTCAAGGTCGGGGCTGTGGAAGATCTTTTGAAACATTCTCATGGTTTTGCTTTTGAACGTCCGTTAAAACTTACAGCACGAGTTTGACGCAAATCTTCCTCATCCTAAGATTCTCACTGATGATTTTATGCACAACTATTTTATCCATTCCTAGCTGTTCTGCGATCATGCGAATGCGAACACTTAAACACTGGACCAGGGTTGCCAGACGTCCCGGATTTCAAGGGACAGTCCCGTTTTTTGAAACATTGTCCCGCCTCCCGGGGAGCCTTGATACGGGACGGCTAAAGTCCCGTATTTTTAAGCTAAGAACAACATTTTACAAAGCAAAACATTATTTTCAGAAAAAATGAAGTGAAGCAAAAAATAAGAAAATTGATTAATTACTGTTCTGAAGTGTAATGTTAGGGCAAGCTCCACATTGACGTAAAGCAGAAAAATAAAGCAGAAACGTGAATGGTGTTCCTATGGAAAGTACCCGCTTTTTCGGTTTCGGTCGCGTTTTCCGCTGATGTGGAGCAGGGCCCTTAGGGCGCTTTTCCACTTGACGGCACGACAACGACGAAAGTCGAACGGTAATACTGCAACGATAAGTACGGTGTCGTGTCGTCTGTAGCACTGCTTTTCCACTCAAACGATATCGTTTCCCCGAAGGGGTCATTTTCCACAGCATTTCATTTTGGAACAGCACTTTGTTCGCACGTATATTATTACAGCTGCTCAATTTAACAGATTACGACTACTATATTTGCTTTACCTTATGAGAAAAAAAAAACAAATTAAGAGACGGCATTGGATACGCGATATTTTTAAAGAAAGTTACATTGTAGGCGAGTTTTATACACTTTTCAAGAAATTGCGAAAAGATTTTAGGTGATTTTAAATATTTTTACTAAATTTACAAAGAATAGTAAAAATTTAAAATCTGGACAAGGTTATCTAACACAAGTACTTTAATCTAAAGTGTATAATATATTTTTAGAGTTACGAACAATGCACTTGATCTTACCTGTTTCTTTCTTGTCTGTAGAAATTTTGCCGTCATATTCTTCATCTAAAAACATCTTCCCGGGCTTTTTCCCTGTGAAATTTGTTTTTTGTATAAAATATTTCGCTTATCCCATAGACACAGTCACTGCTCAATTAATTCACACAAAACAGATTCGTCAAACTTGAATGCCATGACTACTGTGTTGCTCATCGAAGAAAGTTTAGAATGAAAATTTAATCTCTTTTGAAGCATTAAAAATCGTCTGCTCTACACTTAATGAAACAAAGTATAAAATAAAATGATTCAAATCTTTTATTGCTACATCTTTTGTCAATCGTCTGCAAATTGAAGCTTATATTTTATTAATGCAGAGATGTCGAATTTAAACGCCATTGCTATAGTTCGAAGAATGTAAACAGACGGATGAATATCGTCCCGATTTTAAAGGCGAGACGGATGCCATCCGACACGAATGGGACGACAAACGACAGCGTTCGGTCGGAGACGGCACAATCGTCCTGGAATCGGGAGATGGAAAAGCGCATGGCATATTTTAATGCATTTTGCTTGCTCCAATGTCGGATGACGACAGTCGCTTACGATTTATCGTTGCCGTGTCGGTAAGTGGAAAAGCGCCCTTAGGGCGCTTTTACACTTGACGACACGACAACGACGAAAATCGGACGATAATACAGCAACGATAAGTACCGTGTCGTGTCGTTTATAGCACTGCTTTTCCACTCAAACGATATCGTTTCTCCGAACGGGTCATTTTCCATCGCATTTCATTTCGAGATAGCACTGTGCTCACACGTATATTATTATGGCTCCTCCATTTATCAGATTACGACTGTTATATTTACTTTACTTCCAGAAAAAGAAAACAAATGAAAAATACGATATTGAGTGCATGATATTCACAACTTTATTACATTCTCACTCACCTTGTTTACTAAGAACGAAACGCATACTATCTGCTGGAATTGCAGAGCGATAAATGGCGGATCTAACTCCCAAAAGTTTGCCATAGAACTTTTTAAAATTAAGTCCACAGTTCGCCATGATATAAGTTGGTCGTCGCAATATAGTTTTGTTTTGTTTTCGTAATTGTAGTGCTCTTTAGTACTAAGCGAGTGTATCCCCATTTCGTTATAATGAAGAGAATTCGTTAACAAATATGTTTCGTTGTCAATCGTCTCTTCGTTGACACCATCGCTTCTTTGCGAATAGATTCGCCATTTATCCCTCGGCGGCGCCAACACTGTCAGAATGAAAACTTGAGTTTTTTTTTTGTTGCATTAAAAATCGTCTGAGCAACAATAATGAAACAAAATACCAACTAAAATGAATAAAATTGTTTTATTGCTACATCTTTTGTTTATCGTCTGCAAATTGAAGCTTATATTTATTAATAAAGAGATGTCGAATTTAAACGCAATTGCTATATAGTTCGAAGAAAGTAAGCAGATGGATGAGTATCGTCCCGATTTTAAAGGAGAGACGGATGCCATCCGACACGAATGGGACGACAAACGACAGCGTTCGGTCGGAGACGGCAGAATCGTCCTGGAATCGGGAGATGGAAAAGCGCATAGCATATTTTAATGCATTTTGCGTGCTCCAATGTCGGATGACGACAATCGCTTACGATTTATCGTTGCCGTGTCGGTAAGTGTAAAAGCGCCCTTAGTGTTCTTCTCACTTAGAACAGAAATCATTGTGACAATCGATTCAACAAAAAGTATCGTTCATTGTAAAAGCGCCGTGGTTCCTTGTAAATGATTCCACTCTGCCTTATTGTATAAAACACTTAAATTTTTCCTTGTGAAAGAAGTATAACTGTTCACCTTCTGTTAGTCACTAGATATTTATCTTTTGAAATTTGCTTTGTTTCACTTTTATACTAAGAGACGTTACTAAATATTATTCCATTTAGTGGACTAATACGTATTTTAAAATATGAAGATACGCGATTTTTACAATTAACGATTGGAATACAAACTGCAATGTGCTTTATGGCAACCTAAAGGCACAAGAATTATTGCAGTAAAATCAAGTATCAAACATGATTAAAAAAAAAAAAAAAGAATTTTCTGACATTATATTAGAATAATTTTTATGTCATAATATGAAAAAACTGTAGTTTTTTTCGTAAAGAAATTGAATGTTGAATTTTTATTTATCTTAGGTTAACTTCTTGTAGTTTGTTCAAGTAGTAAGGTTTAATTATATGTCTGCTCAATTGTAATCAAAGTTTTTGTTATTGACTTATTAAAATTATTTTGCACGCATTCAAATTTCCCCATTGGCACGTCTGGCATTTTGAGAGAGTACATACAAAACATTAGTCATCAACAGAAACGACTATATATTTTTTATGTCAAGACAGGTCCGCCTTTTGGGAACTCGGGGAGGATGGTCGCCTCCCCACCTGATTTTGGGAAGTTAATTAATTAAATGATAAAATTGATTTTATTCCAATAAAACATAGGAGGCGCTGTATTCTATGTCAAATGACGGCTGAAAGAGGTAAAACAAAGAAATGCCGTAACTTATAACCTGCTTTTACGTTAAGTAAATGACTAATTTTCTTCATGTTTACAAGTCTTTTCTTTTCTATTCTTTGGAAATTACATTTCTTCACAAACTGTTTGAACACTATATTTTACCACAAAGAAACATTGTGGAACGGAACGTTTTACCTCTTTCCGTCACTGCAAGGCTCCAGAGTCACTGCAAGGTATTCAAGCTCCAGGATTGCGAATGCGTTTTATTTTTGGCATCGATTAAAAAGCTTTACCCACCAACCAATCAAGTTACCCTCCCACGACAGAGAACGTACAGTAACATCATTATAAAAAGAAAAGATGCGGAATTCTTGATTGATGTTAGAGCTAATTTCAAAGATAATATTAATTAATGGCGGTTCATTTTGGAACAGCAAACCACGAAAAAGTGTCATCATCCTGCCACCCGAGTAACCAAAGGTGCCTCCGAGCTGATGGTAAATTTGCTATCGGTTACCACGGCAACAGCCTGCACCAAGTAATGAAATCGCATTTCCATTTTGTGTGGAAAGCTCCGGGCAAGCAACTCCGATATACACACGAGTGAGAGAAGGGTTGGGAAATGAATGGCAAAATGATATTCCTGTCTATCTCAGGAAATTTGTGTGAAGATCTTATAAATATTTATTCTTCTGAAGAAATTAATGTTTTCTCTCGAGGAGGAAAAGCAATTTTTCATTCAAATATGGATGGTTTTTATTCATTTTGTAACAAATTCAATGAGTATTTTTGTTTCTGAAGAATGAATCATGCATGCAAGTGTTGTGGTAGTGCACTGTAAAAAATAAATGTTGATTTTTCACTATAATACAGCTGATTTTATAGTAATAAACTGTAAAAATTGCTAGTTTTACAGAAATAAACTATAAAATTCTACTTTTGCACTACTAAACTGCAAAATTGCTAATTTTACAGTTTACAAGCGTGCATTTTACAGTTTCAAACTGGAACCTCTGCTGCCAGAATATTATACCGATGTTTTAAAATATAGTTACATTTTACGGCAATAAACTGTAAAATTTCTAACTTTACAGTAATAAACTGTAAAATTACTAGTTTTACTGTTTATTACTGTGCATTTTACAGTTTTAAATTGGAAACTCGGCTGCCAGTATTATACTGTAAAAACGACAGTTCATTTTTTGCAGTGTGCGTTAAATACTGTTTTACGAAAATAACAGATGTATTATTTTCATCATCATACACATGTTATCTTGCACTCGTTTGTTTTTTTCTTTTATTATACAGTCGACACTCATTATAACGACCCCACGTTATAAAGACCATCCTAATATAACGACCGGTGAGAAAACCCTCAACTGTATCCCAATATACTCTGTGTTCTACCTCTTATAGCGACCACTCGTTGTAAAGACCGTTTTCTGTAGGACGGAGACGGTCGTTATATCGAGCGTCGACTGTATTAATCTATTACAGCGAAAAGCCTCGGAACACACCTTTCTGTAACATCTTTACAGTTTTTCTACAGTTGCGTTTTTGAAACTTCAATTTAGAAAATGACGCGTGGATTTCAATCTATTTTTCAAAAGATTGATCAATCGGGGATAGTCCCGAAATCCCACCCTTCGCTCTTTAGTCAAAAAAATCGCTTATAGTTCCCGTTTTTAAGGCTTTAATTTCTAAAAAATTCCACGGAGGAACCCCGAAATTTCCCCCTCTTAACATTACCACAGACCGTCAGAAACAGCTTTTTCAGACTACATTTTCAGGGGAAAAATACCAGAAAAAAAATTAAGAGTCCCCCCCCCCTCCGGGGGGGGGGACTCTTAATTTTGGAGGCCTCCTCCTAAAACTATTGTCCCACTGTCCAGAAGAACATTTAATTTACAGTTACAAGTTTTTTAAAAAGAAAATAAATTTAATTTATAGTAATAAATTTAATGGGGGAACTTAATGATATGAAGTGGTAAATATCATTGATTTTTTCTAAAGTCTACCAATTATAAATGAATTAGAACTCTCTTATTGCAACAATTTTTCATCACTCTTGTGCCGATTAATAACTATCTACTTCTCATCAAATGCCCATTCATGTCATTAAAAGACGGCTCCACGAGAGAATGCCAACATTTGCTATTTGCGATTCTCTCTTTTAAATTGCCCACTAATGAATGCACAACTGCGATCCTTACTTCTCATTACTTCACTTCACTTCTCGTCGATGAAAGAACGGGACACACGAGTTGAAGAACGCCACTAATGATGGGAGCAGGCTTTTAGACAATAATGGAGTGTAACGCTACTGGAGAGAGGTGCATTAGCGGGGCTTTTCTCTTGAAGCTCTGGAAGGGGATTATTGTTGTTCGCGTGGATATGCTTTTTGTATGTAATTGTATGTAGCAGTGTTGTAGGCACACCTTGGGTGGGATCATAGACCATATGTTTCTTTTGGGGGGTTTTGGGAATGGTATTGGAGATTTTTCAAAGGGAGAAATTTTTTTCCCTTATCTTTCCAGCGTCACAACACAAATTCCATTCCTTATTTAAACTCCAATTAACCCTCGTGGGTCCCTCCCATTTCAGTTACACTCAAGACCCTTGGGGTCATAAACGACCCCAGTGCTTCCTTTAATTAATTTATTATGATTATTGAATGTTACATGCATCATTTAAGTTCACACACTTTTTAAAGCTGAAATAATAAAAATAAAAAGGCACAATCAAAGTAAAATTTAGTTTATGCATTCAAATGAAAATTTTAGAGCAAAACTTACAATAACTGTAGATTTATTTACAACTGTTACAGACCTGAAAAAACATGATTTTTTGCAAGTGAATTTCAAACACTTATGACATTTTTCGATGCATTTTCTGTCCAGTTCTCTTGGACAAAAGTTGCAACGTCCTCTTTTTTTGGTATTCTGGGGAAGTGACCCCAAGGGTCCTGTGTGCAGAAAATGCAATTCGGGAAAAATAAAACACAATAATAGCATTATTTTGAATAGAAAACTAGAAGAATAAAAGCCACGAAATGCCATTAAAAACAAATGATTGATTAACAAGATATATTAAACAGAAATTGCATTGGGGTCACATATGACCCCAAGGAACCCACGAGGGTTAAAATCAAAAAAAGAAAAAACAAATTGTTTTGAAATTTGGCGTCTTGAATTTAATTTGTTTTTTGCTGTGACGAGATGTTATAGGACCGACTCTAGTGTTTGGGTTTCGTATTTCTACCAATGGCTACTGTCTCCTGGAATCGACTGGACTATTTATACCTGAGCATATAAATTTTGTTTTCAACTCAAAATCACTACTTATTCTTTTTCCTGTTTCCAAAACTAAGTTCTGCCCGCTCGAACATGAGAGCTCATGACACATAATTTAGCCAGCGGCTACGAAAACACAAACAAAGCTGAACTAGATTTATTTCACTAGTGAATTAAAAGTGAAGGACAGAAAAAGTTCTACTAATTGGGTATTAAGCTCACGATATTTTGCATCAGATCTCTTTTTTCGCATTTTGACACAAGCTTTCTCGCGATATTTATCGCTCTTCCTTTTACTCTAAAAAAAAAAGAGCTTCAATTGTTAAAATTCTCTACTTGGGCGTAAGTTTTAGTAATTTAAGTTGCTCAACTAACGTTTTCTACACACTATACAGGGTGTCCACTCCAATCGTGGACCAATAGCTAATTTCTAAACCGTTAGAGATAAGCATATAGTTTATTTAGGAAAAAATCTCCAAATTTCGAAAGGAATTTTGGGTCTATTCAATGTTTTTCAAAAAATCAAATTTTGAAAGAGTTACGAAATTTAAATTTTTATACAGCCCCCCCAGTCCTATCAATCATATTTAGTAAAACATTCTTGACACTATAACGTTTAAAACTAAAAAAAAATCACTCTTCTACCACAAAAATTGACCGAGTTATGACGTTTTGAAAAATCAAGATTTTGAAGGATTTCACGACGTCACGCTTGAGGGACCGTATGCGAAATCCTTCAAAATCTTGATTTTTCAAAACGTCATAACTCGGTCAATTTTTGTGGTAGAAGAGTGATTTTTTTTTTTAGTTTTAAACGTTACAGTGTCAAGAATCTTACTACTATTATATATGCGAAAGTTTGTATGGATGGATGTATGGATGGATGTATGGATGGATGTATGTTTGTTCCTCTTTCACGCAAAAACTACTGAATGGATTTTGATGAAACTTTTACCATAATGTAGCATATACATCAGAATAACACATAGGCTATAATTTATAACGATATTCAAAAAAGTTCGATCGGTAGCGTCTTTTTCATTCCAATTTAAGGTACATATTTCTCATAAATCAAAAGGCATTGACCAAACTAACTCAGTATTTAGTGTATCATCTCAACTCCCTGTCGAAAGCTAAAATTGCGGGCATCATTTCTTCTTTCCGTATTTAATGTCCAAGGCTTTTCTCAAGTCAAATCATGAAGGTTTTTTTTTCCAGCTTCATGGGGAATATCCAGGCTTTTACCATGATTTGTATTTAAAACGTTTTGTAGTCTTAGTTGTGTAAGTAGAATATTTATCCTTAAGCAATGTGTTTTTTAATGTGCATTGCTGCGTGAAAATATTATTTTTTTAGAATAAATTGTATTCCTTTGTTAGTAAATTGTTGACTGTATCAATTATTTTCACAAGTTTCGTGAATTTGTCGGTCCTGCTTAATCGTCTAACGGATAAACGAATAAAATATCCTGGAACTAGATATTTCCCATGCCATAGACGCAATGCTAAAGATTCCGCTTAATCGAATTCTCCGCTTAATCAAATAATATTTCTTGGAACCGACAGTATTCGTTTGAGCGGGGCCGACAGTATGTGTTTTAGTGTTTTAGAGTATCGGTAATGTAATCGCTTGAAGAGATTGGCAACTAATAAATGGATTAGGTTCAGTATTTTCCACTTTAATGGAACTTTAAATACAATTTTACAGTATTTTTAAAAATTTGTTGGCGTTGATTGGGCGGTACTTACAATTGGTCACTTAGAATACAATCGAACAGGTATCTTGCCGAATTTGTTGCAAAAATATTATAATAACTAAGATTATGGGTAATGTTTTCCACTGACGCCAGTTCTGGCGCCAAAGACTATGTAATAATACTTTACTTCTTACGATATAACTAAAATAAAACGATTGTTGTCTGATATTTGTAGACTGCGCCAAAATCTTAATCATCGAAATAATACTCCCACAGTTGAAGAAAAGTTGTTGTTTTTTTTTTTTTTTTTTTGGCCGATTCCGTACGTTGTCATTAAAAAACTTTTGAAACTTACGTCAAAGCAGAAAGTAATCCGCATACGAAATTAATCAGACCCCAAAACTAAAATTACCATTAATTTGTGTTTTTCGCACAAATAATTGTCAAATGCTCCCTACTAATTTCGAAATCACTTAGGACAAAAACTTTTAGCGTCATTTCATGGTCAGCAATATTTTCTTAGCATTAAATGACAATTTTTCTTTGACAAAAATTACTGGCTTAATAATACCTAAGCATATTTGCATAAAGTAGGGAGGGGAGAAAAATTATCCTAGGTATCCCAAAACAGTTACCGCAAATTTAGCGACATTTTAAATCGTCAAAGCGGTACGTTTTGAGTTCTTTTAGTTTGGGGAAAAAAAGCGATTATAAATTGTTTCTCAATATTTTTACTGGCCCAGGCAACGCCGGGTATTTTTGCTAGTATTTTACTAAATATGATTGATAGGACTGGGGGGCTGTATAAAAATTTAAATTTCGTAACTCTTTCAAAATTTGATTTTTTGAAAAATATTGAATAGACCCAAAATTCCTTTCGAAATTTGGAGATTTTTTCCTAAATAAACTATATGCTTATCTCTAACGGTTTAGAAATTAGCTATTGGTCCACGATTGGAGTGGACACCCTGTATAAAACTAGTAAAAAAAAGGATGACTTGGCGTAAACTTACAGAAAAAGGTTCGCTTAGAAAATGACGAGTGTTTGTTAAGTCCTGGTTCTCAAAACTGAAATTCTTAGTTGTAAAATATGACTAACCCCCGCTTATTTCGGACCCCGATTGCCATCCACACTCTTTCTCCTTGTGATTTCTGAACGATCCCCCGACTTAAGTGTACTTATATTAGAATACTGTTTTGCCAGCAATTTCTGAAGTCCTTTGCGAATTCAGCATACATAACTGGATTATTTCCTCAGCATTGCGTAGTTTAATCTTATTTCGTTTCTTAGGCTACTTCCATTCTTGCATTTCTTGCTCAAATGCGTCGAAAATGGAGTGGCGATAATCGTATTACGTTCGGAAGCGCCATGAATCGTTTGAAATTTTCGAATTGAATCTTGAGTTGACATTTCTTTTTATTCTGTGTTCAACTTTGCACAAACGGTGTGCAGTTTTCTGTTTCATGGACGCTAAAAAATGATCTTTTTAGGAGTTGAATTATCATAGAAGTTAGGTCTGCAACTAGAGGGCCTATTATATCGCAATCTTTGAAATGACCCCCCTGTTTAGATCATTAAAAAAACGGAACATTAGACAATTACTTTTATTGTTAGAGTAAAAAAAGAAAAAATGTCTCCAGTTTAGGCTATAAATAGCGAAACTTGCACGTGTCTTCTGGTAAGTTAAAAAAAAATGACATTTTGAATTTTAATTATGTTTCTCGCAAATAACGAATTGCTATAAGCTTAGTTTGTGTGCTTAGACGTTTGTGTTTTCTTGTGTGCTTAGACGTGTGTTGGCGTCTTTGTATGTATGTATGTATGTATGTATGTATGTATGTATGTATAGTATATGTGTGAGAGAGAGTAGGAGGTCGTGCGTGCTGCTATTTGTAGGTATGTGTGTGTGCTTTACATGGGACACCACACGAAGGAGTAGGGGCAGTTGGAAGTCCCGGTAAGTGGACTACCGTGACGTATCCTGTGGCAGATTTCGAGTCCACTCTGAAAAAGGGACTACACGATAACTGAGGTCGAAAATGAAAATAAATAGCAGTTTGTCATTGAAAAAAAAAAAAAAAAAAAAAAAACCGTATTAACTGCGTCGCAGAGGCTTTGATTGAGGCCGTTTTATAACTTACATAATTCCACTACAGTCCAATCTTTATACACATTGTTCATTCATTTCAAGCTTGTTTCTTGTTTTTTAATTTAAATTTCATGACAACAAGAGAATAGAAAAAATTGCATCACAACTGAGTCATTTGAAAAGGGAATAAAAATTTATTTGTTTTCCTTCATTATCGTGTTTTGAAGATGTAATGAATGCCCCCCGCATGAATATTAAAATGCATTTATTACCTTTATGATTGCTCTTCTAAATAAAACTGTTCAGTGGCTATTTTCCTTTATTACAGGTAGCAATTCATTTTTATGATCTTTTACGATGAAAAAGGACATGTAATTTTAATGGCCATGCTTTTTACGACTACAAAAGTTACCTAAAATTGAATTCCTTAACTGCCCTTGCTTTTTAGAGGAAACTCAAGTTCTTGCTGTAAAACAAATTGTGATTAAAAATCATTTCATTAAAGTTTAACATTATTTATGCCATATTCTCTGCTAAATTGCTTCAACATGTGACTCTGAATCGATACTCCTGTTTTTTTTTTTTTCGTTCTAATATTCCGCCGTATGATCGATATTGTTTTTCTTTCGTGTTTTTAATTTTAGATTTGGGACCAATTGATAACACTAAAATACTGTATGACTTTCTGTTCTTAATAAAATGAAACAAGAAGCAAAAGGTAGCTCGTGGCTATCATACACATTCCTTCTAGATTTTCCGTCGTTACATCGATCTTCAAAATTGTCCAAAATGATTGATGCCAAAGACTAATGAAGAATAGCTCCTCTGTGGGATTTATTTGTATGCCGACATATGTTTATTCGCTTGCATTACGTCATGTATAGCAGTACATTTGAATAGAAAAATGTTCTTTTTGTGGCCCTTTGGATTTAAAAACTTCTCGCCACTAATTCCTATTCGAAGGTTTTTCTTTCTTGATTTCTTTAAAAAAAAATTCCATTCTTTTGTTTTACTTAAAAAAATATATATATTAGCAAAACTTTTCATTACAATAGCTCAAAGGAGAATCGACTTATTGCACCACATTATTTTTAGCTATTGGCTCCAAAACAAAAACTGGTTCCAATAAGAGTTCATTTTTAATCTAACTTTGATTTCTTTCATTTTCTTAACATTACATTTTGAGCTAGAATGTCAACAAAAAAAAGTCACTTGTAAACAGACGGACAACGTACATAAAAAAGGGGGTAGGGGTGAAAAGGAAGAAAATCAAATCGTTTTCCATTTAAGGCCCGTTGAGTCAAAATTTAATTAATTAAAATTTTATTGGTTCAAGAATTCAGATCTAGAAAGCACTACAAATCATAAAAGACTACGTACTATGAACTGGAGGCAAGTAAAAAAAACGTATGTATCGTTCACTGATGTGATGTCAAGGTTTTGATACTTCCAGCTATTACCAACAGCTATAAGAGCCTGGGGGTAGGGTGCTGAATTTTTTCTCTTAAAACGTAAAATTTAAAAAAGAGTATCTGAAATTCGTCCCTTAAATTTCATTTTAACCAAACTATCTCACAATTACATCATTCATCAAAAAAGTCAACTATTCATTGACATTCATCAAAAAAGTCAACTAATCATTTTTTTCAACCATTGCTACAATCATGGGTAAAAATAGACAACGTTTTTAAAAGTACAACTATATACATTAAAAAAGAGTTTAAAGCGCAGCAAACAGCTGTTTCGGGGCTATAAAATGCAAGCCCCATCATCAGTGCATAAAAACAAAAAGACAAGTTCACATGCCAAAGACAGTCAAGTGAACCAAGGTCCACTAGACTGTCGTAATTTATTTTTACTCATTTCACCGTACAAAGTTTTCGACTACTGTTTTACAATTGTTACAATCAACTTATGATGACGCAGAAAAATTTCTTTTGTAAATCAGTCAACGGGAAGTTAAAAGACAAGAAAACAGAACTATTTCAAACTTCTTTTGTCGTAGTTTCAAGAAGTTTCAGTATTTTGAAATCACGATCGTTGTAGATGATTATCCCTTTGTTTGCGCTGACTGAAAACATCTGATATAGGGTAAGTGCTCCAGTAGTCTGCTAGTCCCCAGTAGTTGGCCACGCTGACATAAAACTCCTCATAAATAGTACATATTTAATTCAAAATCAGATATGGCGCATTCACACATTCATGTACCTATCCTCAATCATCAACCAGTCGCAGTTAAGTTTTGGGTACTTTTTTTGAATTAGTAATGAGTCATTTCATTTTGAATGGTGTGCCCGTCATCCAAGATTGCGATTCTGCTTACTTTTCAGCTGAGATGATTCTGTGGCCGACTACTGGAGCATTTACTAGTGTTGACAACAGCTTGGATTTTAACATTATTATTTTTTTAAATTTCTGAAACAAGTGGGTGATTCACTATCAGAAAAGTTCATTCTAAAGTTTTACCTTGTTTTTGCTGCTGTATTGATAGCTGAAAGTTCTAGGTTAGCCAAGATCAACAAAAGATCTCTTAAATGGCCGACTACTGGTGCTTTTACCCTATATCAAAACATAAAATTTTCGAAACCCACCGCTTTATACAACACCGTTTTAGACCTCTCGTTCAAACTCAAATGCAACATTATCATATCTTGCCACCAACTTCCCCTACGCGACAATTGACTTTCACAACGCCCCCGCGTGACAAATTACGTCATCCAAAACGAGCCGTGTCTGCCGGTTATGAAAACATAAACACAATTTTATGCTCCCCAAGCGATATGTTCTGCCGCTTGGGGCTATAAAACATGGGGCTCTTTTAATGAACCTCTCTGGTTGTGGTGGCTATGAGAAGACAGATATGCCCTTTGTGTATCTCTGTTGTCTTAAGTCTCTGTAAACAGTGGGTATTTGGGATTGTTTTACGGGCGTTTGATGGGGAGATTGTTGGTCTTGGGAAGAATTATTTGCTCGTCTGTTTTTGAAACTTTGTTCTGTTTGAGGAGAAGCGGCTTTTTAGGGTTTTTTCCTCTCTGCAGTTTCGATGAAGTCGCAAATGCGTCTTTTCTTTTTCAAACCAAGAGCTTAAATTTCTGATAGAACAATGTGACACACTTGCATTCACGAGTTTTCGAACTTCAATTAACACATGGTTAATAGAAAGTATTGGAATGATTGAAATAAGTTCCGAGGAAATTCTTATATTCTTTGAATGTTCACAAAAAATGAATAAATAAATCTAAAAAAAAAAGAAAAAACAACTTTTTTCCGACAAAATTTTATACATACCTTGCATGATTTTTACTCTACAAATCTAAACAAGTGATTTTTTTTTTTCTATTAGTTAATGATTTTTTTTTTTTTTTTTTTTGTGAGAAATTTGGGAACTAAGATCGGTAAGTATATCACATGCACCCATGCGTACATGATAAAACTAAGTCACCCTTTGAAATGCATTTCTTTTAGTTTGATGCAAACTTGGTCAGGGAAATATTGGCCAAAAAATTTGTATTTCGGAATATTTTAGGCTTTGAAAGTTTCAAGAGCGCGGAAAGACTGGCATTGGCATTTCATCACGGCAATGACGTCAGCAAATACATCCACGACACAGATTTTGTAAAACTAGCTGCCATCACTTATTCTCGGTGTTTATGATTCGTAATTAACTTAACTTTGGAACGTTAAAATTTTTTTTCCAATAAAGGATAAGTTTGCGCTGGAAGTCGATGGAAATTTTAAAATCACAAAAATATTTTCGCTTTAAGCGGGGTTTACTCGTTAAAAGCGAGTTATGCCACCAAAAATTTAACATTACACCAACATAATATTTTTTGTTTCCTCCGGGCTCTCGATGAATCAGAGCTCGTACAAAACTTTATGAAAATAAAAAAAGCAGAAAAAAAAACAGTTATTTATTTTTTATTTGTATCGTTTGGTTGTTACTTATTAGCTTGCTCCAGAGCTTAAATTATAACTTTACTTTTAAATTTTATTAGTAATAGTAAATTACATACTCTTTCATCATATTGCTCCGCAAGAAACCCAAAAACGCTTCCTACTCAGGGCTGCGGAGTCGGAGTCGAAGAGTCGGAGTCGGACTGATTTTGGACCAAATTAGTCGGAGTCGGAGTCGCTGGAAAACATGTCGACTCCGACTCCGACCACCTCCGATTTGGATGAAATTTTATAGAGGCAAAAACATGTGTTTGAAAGTAACAAATACAAATTTTCAGCGTCCAATCCAAATCCTAAGCATCTAGGATCATCAAAAAGGGCTTCAAAATGGCGGGTCTGCTTTGTGAAACGAATTGCTATGTTTGGGCTTATGCAAGTGAATAAAAAATATTTGCAGCAGAAATGCGATGTGTTAAAATAGTCTGGCCATTTAACACGAAAAGAATTAGTTTTGTACGGAGTCAAATGACAAGAGTGGCACTTGTCTTTTGCTCTGGAGAAAATGAACTTTTGGGAGGTCACAGTGACCTCCGAGAATTAAGGTAAATGTGGTGAAATTACCTGCGAGAATTCTTAAGAAAATTTGACTTTTTGAGAGGTCACAATGACCCCCCATGACCTCCAACTGGGATACCACAGCTTGCTACCCCCCCCCCCTCCTAAAGTGAGTCCTGGCTACGACCATGAATAAAAATGAAACTTTTAAAATGGACGTAATATTTTAACCTTTGTTTAGGGTCTTTCTCTCTTCACATTTGGGTAAAATAATAATAATAATAAAAAAAAAAAGCAGGGAGTCGGAAGTTTTAAAATCCCGGAGTCGGAGTCGACCATTTTTCCTCCGACTCCGCAAGCCCTGTTCCTACTTAAGTCTTTGTTCCTGAAGCCATAGAAAGAAAGATTGACCGCCCTGATGTTAAAGATCTTAATGAATGAGCATGTTCGTTTGAAGAAATGGTGGTTTCTGGTCGGAAGAATGTGTTATATTCTTTCAACATTGGAGGCTTCTTCCTTCGGATGGAGTCTATTTTCAGGGTTGAGATAAGGTCCGTTTTGATTGAAGAAGTCGAAATGAGAGAGATCACTGACACCGGAACTAAGTAAGCTGCTGGAGTATTCAAAATAGAAAGTTGTTGATAGCCTCACTATAATCCTGTACTAATGAAAAAAAAATCTGATGTAGACACCTCAGGATTCACTTTGTTGTTGTTTCTGAAACCGCTCGAGAACCAGAGCCCGCGTATAGATACATTACCCGATTTAAGGCGAAATACGTACGGCTTCCGTTTTTACGAGCACCATTAAGCTGGAAGTCCGATTTAGCTCAACGCACATGCCATGAGACCCTTTTATAGGGCAGGCGGTCATTTATAACACAGTCATTCACACACAGGAAGGACAAGGACAGGAGAGAGTAAAAGGACATCCATGCCTGAGTCGGGATTCCAACCCGGGGTCACCGCATCACAGTCAGACTCTTCTGACCCCTAAACAAAGTGACCGGCATGATTCACTACGAAGTAATCTCTTCATGCAATGTACCGACAGCCCGGTTATGACATCCAGAGACCCCAGTTTATGAACTCATCAGTCGAGAATAGTCAATAACCTAGCTGGAAGCAGATGTTCTCTAGTTGCGAGTCCTTTTTTGCGAACAGTTTGTTAGCAGTCTCAGCTTTAATGAGATTACATCTGCCTCTGATTCGGTTACTGACTATTCCAAATTGTCCAGTTCATAACAAGGACGAAACTGCCGTCTCTGGATTTTATAACCGGGTTGTTGGTAGTACTGAATGTCGTTCAGACTTAGACCTGGCTTAAAGGCAATAACTTAGTGCTTATAAGTTTTCTATAGTCTTCAATTACTGAAAGGTAATGGGTACTGAAAGGAAATATCTATACTGATGTATACGCGTTTCGAAAGTTATCCAGGGTGGGCAAAATAAAAGTGGCCCAGAAAATGAAGAATCATACATTTGTCGGTCCATTATTTTGCCCATCCTGTATTTCATAAATGCATACTTCTTAGAATGTAATTTTTGTTTTTTATCGAATCCTTAAAGTTATACTTTCCAACGCCTATTGAATACGCTACTGGCACTTTGAAACTTGAAGAAACGTGTTGTTTTTGCTGGCATCTTAAATTTGGAATTGCAGTATATATATAAAAAAAAAAAAAAAAAAAACTTAGTTGAATGTGTAAAAGGAGCAAAGTGTTTTACAGAGGAGGTTTTAATTGTTTTAACGCTTTAAATACTTACTAGGACTGCGACATCGATGTCGATATTTTGGAAATATCGATGTTTTTACCATCGATGTTTGAGGTTCGATGTTTTCACAACATCGATGTTTTGAGTTCGATGTTTTTTTTTGATGTCACTGTTTTCAATCCAGCAAAAAAAGCTTGATAAAAATATTCGATAGGAAGACGTTTTAAGAAGTTTCCATCCTTAATCAAAAGTTTCAGTATTAATCTCATTAGAAAACTTTTTCTATGATTATTATCGATGTTTTGCTCTCGATGTTTCTAAAATATTTCGAATTCGCTTTGGCCGTTTTTTTTTAATTTTATTTATTTCATTATTATGTGAATGTTTTATATTTTAGCAAAAACAAAACCTTCAAGATATGCAGTCAAAAGTTATATTGTTAATCATCCGTTACATTATCAATCTCGTTAGAAGACATTTTTGATAGTTACCATCGATATTTGAATGATTCATCTTTTAATGATCACTGTTTCGCGTTCGATGTTTTTTTTTCTTTCGATGTCTGTTTTACACTTCAGGAAAAAGCAATAAAAATATACAATAAAAAAGATTAATCTTTAACAGTTGCAATATCTATATTATTTGAAATAGTTTTTTTTTTTTTAAATTACTACTGAAGATTTACGGTCAACGATTTATAAACATCGTTGTTTTTGTTTTGCTTTAGAAATTTCGTTCGATAACGGTGTTTTACATTTCAACAAAAAAAGTTTCATAAAAGTATGCGATAAATTCAACAGTTAATCAACAGTTGCAGTATCTATCTCACTAAAAATTTTTTCTATAATTGACATCGATACAATACGGTTGATGTCTTTCAGGAGACAAAAGATAAATCTAATTGAGTGATATAAAGAGGCGCAATGTATTGGAGAGTTACTGTATAACTGTATATTTAAATGTGTAAGTAATTTTTATAGAAAAAGATCGATGTTTTGAAACATCGATGTTTTTTGGTCGATGTATCAATACCATCGATGTCTTAATTTCGAAACATCGATGTCTTAAAACATCCATGTTTTGCCTTCGATGTCGCACCCCTAATTCTTACCCCTTAGTTCGTTGCGAATCGATCCAGCAAGGACATTTTTAAAGATACTAATACTATAAATTTCACCATTTTTAATACTTTGGTTTACAAGAGAATCTCGTAAATAATTTTAAACTGACACCTGATTCGACATCCACTATATAGCATGACGTCATTCGACGCCATTTATATCAAGTGCCGTTACAGAATCTTAGGAATTTCCATAACTTCATTGTACTTCGAGACGTTCTGTAATTTAAGACATTTATATATGTATGTTGTATATATATATATATATATTTATATATATAAAAATGAGTGTATGTATATATATATACTTGTTCTCTATACAAATCCACAGTTTGCGTCAGATTTTCATCAAACTTGACACAGAGGTTCCTTGATGCCCTAGAATTCTCATAGGCGGGGTCTTGAAATTTTAAAAAATCTAAAAAGCTCAAATTTAAATTTTTTGTCAAAAAATGACACTTTTATAGGAATCTAGCCTATTTATATTGTAATCGAGATAGGCCTTTTAGTATTCAAATTGATGAAATTTAAGATTTTTAAATATTAGTATTTTCCAACAATGATTACGATTAAAGTAATGAATTTTCAATTTAAGGCTCACCTATTTCCTTTTAGCATTGAAATAAGTAAAAAACAATCATAATTCATGTGGACTTTATAAAAAGAACCACGGATTTGAATTTCAAATTTGCAATGCGACAACAGTTGCGTCTGTAATGGAGATAAGCCTTCAGAACGAGAAACAGATTTATTTCAGACAGATTTATTAGCTTGAGTTATAATAATTTTTACTTTGTAGGTGGGAACAGTTAATAGAGAAAAGTTAATATTTTGAATTTGGCGGGTGAATTTGATGCAATTTTTTCACTTCCATGTGCATATATTTCATGCCAGTGGACGCGGCAAAGCACAGACAACATTTCTCTTTAATTTTCACCTTTTGATAAGACTATTTTTCTGTAAACGTTTAACTTTCTGTAATATTTTAGTTTTTTTCAAAGTTTGTACCTAAAAGACTGATTGATGCAAATAATTTTATACCCATATGAATAGAACTCTTTCAAACTTATTTTCCCTGAATGCTATGTTGTATTAATAAGCACCCGGGCAACGCCGGGTATTAAGCTAGTATATAATAAACATGCGTACTGACAGCGATTTTTTGAATGCGAGTCACAATTTCTTTCGGACTTTTTAAAATTAGTATTTATGCTTGAAAAAAAAGGGGGGGGGGTGAGACGAAAAACAAAAGCGGTTCGTTTGTTGTACCTTCCTTTGCATGTAAAGCAACAAGCACCAACCGCCACTGACTTGATTTTTTATAATCAAATCGATACCGAGGTTTATATTTGACCATTCCAAATGAAGCATTTTTTTCCTTGATTCGTCACTTATACCCTGCTCTTTCTTTTGAAACCCGTCGGAATTCCTTAAAAACTTGACAATGTCCCACTTAACCAGTGAGAAGCAGCGGTGCAGTGAGGTGAGGTGGTGTTGAGTTTTGTACTCGTCCAAACTATTCCAGGTACGGACAAAAGACGACTGCATGACCACATGCGTTTCAAATTCAAAAATAGTGTAGAGTCCGCTTGTAACTTTACGGCTCCGCTTGGCTGGTGTAGGATATCAAAAGAAACGCATTTAGGACATGTCCAGTTGAAGTGGTGAGTAGTGGAAGGATTAGAGGAAAAAATATCTGCATTTTTCAAATCTCGCAGAATTCATTTGGTATCTTGAGTTTTGGCAAATTTTGAGCTGCTTTGCTTGGCAGGTTGGTTATTGTAAAACCAACAAACAAGGGCGTAGCTAGGGGGGTGCAGATGCACCCCCTAGATCAGAGCCAATGGGAGGTCACTGTGACCTCCCATTTTATTTATTTTTTTGACAAACCATTTTGTCCCCTTTCATGCTTTTCATTGTAACATGCTGGTGCAGAACTATAAAAAAACTATAAAAAAAAAAAAAAACTACTGTTTGGTTCTTTTAGAAATATTTTATACCATCCATTGGTTTAAGGTGTGCATGACTGAATAAAGTCGAGTTTTTTTGAGTTCATAATTTCTTCCTTTTTGTGTGCAATAATTTACCGAATGAAACTCAGAACTTTACTGAATGATTAAAAAATAATTAAATAAAATACAAGAATGCATAATTGTCTATGTCTACCAAAAGAGACGTGAGGCATCACGAAAATAAATAAATTAATTAAAGGAAAAAAAATAAAAAAAAATAAATAAAATAAAGAAGTTCAGCCTTGCAATACTGTCTCACTGTTTTCAAATTTCATCAGCCAATTCGTATCGGATAAGAACTTTTTGGGAGGTCACAGTGACCTCCTATTGGGGTGCCACTGCTTGCACCCCCCTAACGTGAGTCCTGGCTACGCCCTTGCCAACAAATATAACGGGATATAGAATGCCAACAAAAGTCAAACGAGAACAATACTAAGTGAATGATATCTGTATATATCATTTCTGTAGCCTGTTTTCTTTACCACGCCAGATCTTCCTATTTCTTTATCAAATTCTATGATTTACCCCTCATTTTAAAGCTTCTTCGGCCGGCGACAGACGAAAGATGAACCACAACACGAAAATTGTTTTTTTTTCTGTTTTTTATGACATTACTTTAATAAACAGTATCTGAAAGTTAAGACGAATTGCCGCAGTTGGTAGAGCGTCTTGCTTTTAATGGAAAGGGTATGAGTTTAAATCTGGGCCGAAAAATATTGAAATTGGTTTTTCCTTCAGTTGAATTTTAATCCAACTTTCCGTCATCATATATATTATTTCTCAACAGTTTTTTTTTTTTTTTTAACGCACTAAGCATTGTGTTTCACTTAACTGTATTAACTAAGATTTAAATGGAATCATTCTGATTTAAATCAAAGAACGAAATTTCTGGAAATGAAAGAAAGTTTTAAATGCATTATTTCATTTTCTTAAATGCTAAGCGAGTTATTACTTTCATAGACCTAGTTATTCAACAACCAAATTTTTCTTATTTCCTTGGCGAGTTTGACCGTACTAACTACATGGAAAACAATAAACAGTTCTGATTGAACAACAAAAAAAAAACAAAATCCTGTTCTCCAAGTGTTGACAAAATATTTGTTATAACAACGGATAAGGAAGGAAAAGTGTTTCTTGTATTCACAATGCCAGACATTTTCGCTAATATTATTGCCCTAATACTCAGTTCCCTTCTCAAAGTAATATCCCTATAACCGTCTACTCGCCCATATGTGTCGAATAATTCATACGCTTAGAAGCAAAACGGCTCTGCAGAGGAAGGGCGTAATGAGCCAGGTTGTTTAATGATGCATCGTGTCAAACTCACAAACGGGGAACTCCACCTTTTTTCACGGATGCTGGCGATTCGCTAAGATTTTTCCTGCTGTGTTGCCTCTCTTTAAGCTCTTATCATTGTCCGTAAAAGACACAGTGAGTCATTCCATAGTGACTAACGTAACATTCAGTGCTGATTTTGAAACTGTTTTTACTTATAACTTAAAGGATAAAAAATATTTTTTAGTTTTGCTGGTGGATTTATAATGTACATGGTATATATGTGTCATTTTTGCAAAGAATTTAAAACAAAATTACTGACAGTAGATATTTTTTCAACCAAAATAGCAGCGTGACTTACGTAACATTTTTGCAACCCTGAAAATGAATGCTCATGTTGTGAGGCAAAAATTTCTCAAAGTTAAGCAAGTTTTGAAAATTGAATGATATATTTGAAAAATGTCTACAGTTGGCTTTTGAAAACATAAAACACATTTATTAAACCTTAATTTTTTTTACTCTTAAATGTCACTTTTACTCAAGATGGAGTGTGACTAACGTAACGTGACTAACGTAACCAGTGAATAACAAGCAGTAAACACACTACAATTTATTATGGCTAATCTCGGTGATAAGTACACTACTTTTTCAATTTTTTTAAACTTCTTATGTTGTATGATTTTTATTTATTTATTTATTTATTTTTTCATATTTTTTTCACTTCGGTATTTTTTTTTCTTCGGCTGAGGTTGACATTTCTATGGAATGACCCCAGTAATTTTTAACATCAAAAGCAAAATGAAGATTATGATTCATACACTACGGGCCAAAAACATTGCAAGGTTTAAAAATCTTTAAAACGTTTTCAACAATAAACCCAAACAACTAATAATTTCTCAAAATCATCCCAAAACAAAGTGTGAGCTTTTGAGAACAATAACACAGGCCAACGATGAAAAAACTTTTTTAATGAAAATACCTTATTCTTATGTTGTTTAGGTTGCTGAATCCAAATAGGATGCTTAAAAAGTTGTATCACCCACCATTTATTCACATTTTATAGTTACATTCATGAAATAAAGAAACATTTTTAGAATTTAACAGCTTTTTCATAGTTAAGATAACATGAAAAAATAGGTCTAATGAACAAAGATGATGTTGGCAGCACTGCTGAAACACATGCTACAACATGATGGGGGATTACTGTTGGTCACTTCACCGGGAAGTTCAGCAAGCTATTCATCGCAGGAAAAGCTACACAAGAAGCTTCAAGGAAAAAAGGGAAAGAAAATATAAAGCAATTCCAGTTGACAAGTGAACCTTGTATCATCACATAAAATTACTATTCCAAGTATTTTACTGTAAATACAAACCATTTTTACGATTCTACAGTGTTTCATTGATTTCCCTATATACTGTAAATGGGTATTAGACTATATAATAAAATACATTTTGCTTGGAAACTAAGGGTGATACATAAAAACTACAAGCAGATTTGGATTCAGCACGTAAAAATCTATCAAGATCAGCTATTAAAATTAAAAAAGTTTTCAAAAAGGTTTTTTTTGTTGGCCTGTGTAATTGAAGTTTGGCACCAGGTAATAATCAAAGAAGTGTTGAAAACCTTGTGGAATCTATGCCTAAGTAGTGGTTGTTGCTTTCAGTGACAAAAGCAGCCTAACTACTTGTTAAATGCTTTTCGGTTCACTTGCCCTCAGTTATTACTATATCGGCTCAAAAAAGGGTTTGCAGTTTTTTGTTTATTTCATTTTATTTGGGGAACCAAAACGAATTCCAATTCCTGTCAAACCTGTGCAATTACTGTATGTTTTCTCTGAAATTAAATAATTATTTTATATCTTGTTTTAAAAAATCGATCGTAAACGTACTAAAAGTTAAAAAATATCCGTTGAATTGTTTTTTTTTTGGAGTGGAGAAGGGAGAGGCTTATTCTTGAAAAGATGTTTACAGATTTCTCACACTTGCAGTACGTTTCGTTAATAGTATAGGTCATTTACCAAACGACAGTGACATTCAGATAAACAAGTTTTGAATTTTAAAGAAACGTTTTCGATGTCAACTACACAATGTTTGACAACTTCAGTCCTTCAGCTATCTGACTAGTTTCACTGTTTATTTATGAAAATTGCTTCAACCAACTTGGGACCATTCTGCTAGCAAACGATGTAGCATACACAACACAGTAGTAATAATTATTCGTCTTTCAACAAGCTTCAGTCTGAGAGTGAATGCAACAACTATTCCATCTTGATTTCCCAGCCTTTCGCTTCAAAAATATATTCTCTCTTGATTTCCAAACCATTTTCTTCTTCATAGCCCGACGCCGCCAAATACACGTCCATCGAGTACATGAGGCGTACCTGCTATTTGAACCCGCGGGTCCGGAACTCATATGGTCGGTCGCTAGCAGTTACCATTAGTACAGACTGCAAAGTTACCAGAGAGTTACTATCCTTCAGAACCACACTTTTACCATGGAGGCAGTACTGCCATCTGTCTTGGCCAAAGTCATATACAACTCAATTTGGGGGGAGGGGGTCCCTTTCTTTGCAGCCTCTCGCGAATGGGGCGTATTCTACCTTAGTGACATTAACAACGATAACAACATACATTTAAGAACACAAAATTAAAAGCAGCTTACAAAGTGAATACAGTATATTGTCGAATGCAAGATAAAATGTTGTTGTATAAAAAAAGGACAAAATTTAAAATATGTTGTTTAAAAGAGCGAACATATTTCTGGGGAACCCAAAAACAAAGATGAATTCCATTTATTCTTGACATCACTTGGGAATTTAACAGTGCAACATCGAAAGACGTAATGGAATATACAGTAAAGTAACTAAGGCTCGACCGATGGCATTTTTTGGCCGATGGGCCGATGCCGATTGTTGGCCGATTGTTCAAAGTTGGCCGATGGCCGATGGCCGATTTTTTTCCTCTTCCATCGGCCGATGGCCGATGCCGATGGCCGATGGTTAAAAAAAAAACAAATGATTAGAAAAATAAATGTTTATAAGAGATATGATGGATCATATATTCATTTCATTCTAATTATTTTTCAGTCATTCAGATTTTGGGCCTAAATTTCTATTTTATTACCACTCGACAAAAATTATATGAGAGAGAGAGAGAGATAGACGCAGTAAGTTGAGAACTCATTCGTACCATTTGTATTAGGTGTAGTCATGAAGCTGCAATCCGATGTTCCAAATGTGCTTTTTACTTTTACTTTTTCTTTTTTTGACTAATCAATTTTAATTCCAATGCAGACTAATATCATAAATTGGTGACAACTGAGTGATATAATCGCAAAGTGTTTTATAACTAACAAAGAAAGATGTACAACAAAATGGAGACAAAAATAAGGTGCTGAATTTGGTATCGGCTGGGCGGTATTTGATAAAATTCCTATTAAAATTGTCGATATTTGTAACATGAATCTCTGTAAAGCAGTTCCGCATCGGTTCGCAATATACTCTTTTATTCATGAATTAAGTTCCACGTACATGTACGAAAACGTTTGAGATAAAAATTTGAAACGGGCACTGTGTTTAGTAATAGGCAACTGCTTTATTGTTTAACATAAATATAAAAAAAAGACTTCAGCAATAATGTGGATTTGGATATACACCAGACTTGGTAAAAGAACTTCCCATTATGTTGTTTAATCATTAAAAAAAAATACTGAACCAGTCAACAAATTACACTGTGTGAGTGGAAAAATTCTTTGAGATATTTTTAAACCATAAAGTTAAACAAAGCAAGAAGTTCCTTCAAGAACTAAACGAGCCTACTTTTCCGTACATCGACATCGGTATTCTAGCATCTGATCAATATTCTTTTAATTATCTGAAACGACAAATTATGTCAAACGTACCTTTTTAGCACATAAAGCTGATTTCTAAAAACCAAATATGCAGATTTCATCTGATGAACTAGGTAACAAGGTTTCATAAGTAAACAAAAATAAATAAATAAATAAATAAATAAAGTTGTTGCATTCTTTTAAACAATGCAGCTTTTATAGTCTCTTCCGCAGAAAAATTAATTAATTGTTTTGAAAAAAAGAAATAAAAATAGGAAGCAAATCAAAACACATTTTATCAAACTAAAAAAAAAAAAATAAATGAATAAAAATGAAACTCCTTCCTAAAAAAATGTTTTGAATTTCATTTTTAATCCGTCGCCAATAATTAAAAGCAAATAATTGATTAAATAAATAATAAAATGTTCTCTTAAATGAGTAATTTTTGTTAGACAAAAAATCGTCTGCCAAAAAAAATAATAATAACAGTAATAAATAAAACAAATGAATAAACAAAGAAAAAAATCGTCTGCACGGTTATTTCTTTTAAGAGTAGGAGTCAGTCATTTTTCCCCAGCCTGCATTTCTGCAATATTTACTGAGTCAGAGTTAGAGTCGAGGATTCAAAGTTGGGGTTGAAAAGTAGGAGTCATCAGTAGCAATTGACAGGTAGAATCATAGTCAAAGGCACAAAAGTTCTAATAGTAGGACTCGGTCTTTTATTCCGAGCCTGTATTTCTACCATAGGGCGGAGTTGGAGTTGAAGATTCGGTGTCGGAGTCGGTTTTAAAAAATTAAATTCATCAATCGAAGTCGAAAGCTCTAAAATTATAATGGTAGGAGTGGGTCATTTTTTTTTTTTGAGCCTGCATTTCTGCCATGCTTGCGGAGTCGGAGTCAGAGTCAAGGAGTCGGAAGCAGAGTCCTCAGTGCAGCTTATTCAGAAAAGTACTTTGCATCATTATTTATCAAAACCATTTTCTAACAAAGTTAGTTTGAAGGAAATCCATCTTTAAGTTCAGGATCTACATTAAACTTAAGTTTCCCCGTAGGTGCAATGTTAAGTCTTTTTCTGAACGGTTCAATATTGAACGAAAAATGGTTCAAATCAAAAAGCGAAATATGGGAATGAGGTGTTCTCGCCGAGATCTTCATCAAAATGGCATTTTTTTTTTTTTTTTTTTGCTTCAGTCGCGTTAAAATTGTGACTTTCCTGCTTCAGCCTGCTCTAAGACGTGTTTTTTTCCCCTCCCAGTAGGCTTCAAAATAATTATTTTTCCTCTCCAAAACAGAATTTTAGCAGCTCCGAAATTGTATCCATCGTATCCCACCCCTGATATAGTTTAAATAAAATAGACTTGAGTAATGAGTATATGATAGTAAGTTATAGAGGCCGTCGACATATTTACAATTGTAATTTTTCAATGAAAATATTTCATAGATTATCATAGAACAGTGGAGAAAAATGCGTAGACAGGCGAACTATATGCTTCTTTTAGAAAGATACGGTAAAAGAGATTAGGGGAGGAGAGGTTAAATAATTGCAATGAAAAGGCACGCTAGCATTTAAAAGTGCAAAGGTAAAATGATATGAGTTCAAGAGAGATATAATAAATAATACACAAATTATCAGTATCGTAGTGCAAGATGGCAATGGTATTTATTCAATATTATAATTCTGCATTAAACTAATAGGTAAAATCTGAAATAGCATAATCCAGTCTAAAAGCGAACACTTCCCAATAACGGACAAAACTTCCGGTTCCGTTATTCAGAGGTTTTACTGTAATTCTCAATACTCGCATCAAAGCGGTCACTCAGAAAGTGTCTGCTGTGTTGTGAAAATTTCGGTATCTTCCCGATTCGGAAAACTCCAAAATCCAGAACTGTATTCGTCCCGTTTACTGCCCGATTTCAAGCCACATGCAGAACATACTTTTAATTGTGAAGTAAAAAATAGCAAAAATAGAATCTCTTAAGAAAACTTGAAAAAAAAAAAAAAAAACATCGGCCTTGCATCGGCATTTAGATACTTTTGAGGCCGATGGGCCGATGTTTTTTCCATATTAGCATCGGCGGCCGATGCCGATGGCCGATGGGAAAAAATTCAACCATCGGCGCCGATGCATCGGCCTGGCCGATGCATCGGTCGAGCCTTAAAAGTAACGTTAGCTTAAAGCTCGAATGTGCTACACTTCCTGCGCTAAAAGTGAGACAAATTGAGTTTTGCGTCTCGACTGCCATTTGCCAATTTTATGGTCTTTAATGCGTCTTTTTTTCTCTTTCAATTTCTCTTTCGAAAAGTACCAGCGGCCTTGACATCAGCATTTCAGGAAATCGACGGCGCTTTCTGTCACTTGATTGGCAGGAAAAGGAATCGATTCTTTCAATCAAAAAATTCCCTTTTCTACTTCTCCGTCCGTTGCTTTCTCAATCACATCTTAGGTGAACAAAATTCTTCAGAAATCCTTTCCCTTCTGCGAGTTCCTTCCCCACCCCTTTCTTAAAATATAAGCTCTGCTCTCTTAGTTGTTAAAACTTCTGAACAGAAAATTTTTTCTTTTCCTTTCAGATTGTAATCAGAATGCATCAATCAGTTTTAAAAGAAATTAAAGTAGGAATTAAGAGAATTGAAGGTTTATATCTGTGCCTAAATGATGCGGCGTATTGGTTCCTTACCATTTAAGGTCTTAGGCAGGGATTCAAGTGAAACACGCGATCGCAAACTGCAATCGCTACTGGAAATGAATTACATTAGAACGTTTCTTGATAAAAACATCGTGACGTCAGCGTGACGTTTGCCTATGAAACACGAGCTAGATAAAACGTCACAGCCTACTTAGCGAATAAGAGGAGATCGTTGACTGCTTGTGAGCTTTTATTGGCTCCGCTCGTAGTGACGTCCGTGCCAAGTTAAGTTGATGATAATGTAATTCACTTCCAGTAGCGATTGTAATTCGAAGCGATCGCAGTGCTGTTTCACTTGAATCTCTGCCTTAGTTCCCATGATCTATTATCCATTTATTCGTGTGACACGTCTATCGGCAGCTAGCCACTACTACGTTGTGCATTTTGACGCTTACTAGGTGGAAGTACTTGAGCTTTTATGCCGCGAAACTAACCTAGGAGTTTTTGATCAAGATATCAATATTTGTTTTGTATTTTAATTTTTGCAGCAATAACATTCAAATTTTGAAGTTAAGCTGAACACTTATTTGTAAAATTTGAACTAAGTCGCAGTAATATCGTTCCGAATTTCAAAACTAAATAGTAACACCGCCAAAAATTACTCAGCGTAAAGTCGCAGCACCTCACAGACAAACGCAGGTTATGTTCAAGTCTATATCGCATCCTATCTGCCTGAAACACTTACACCTCGTTTTTATACCTAATTGCCTGAAAGATTTTAAAGAACATTTCGTATGTCGAGGTTAAGGCTCTAAGGACTTTTCTTCCTCTACAGAGATGTTAAAGTTTTGGTACGTTCTCCCATCGTATGTTCTTAATAAAAACAACTGAATTCTGTGAATTCTGTAAACGTTTTTTCTCTGCCAAAGTAGCGTTAACGCAAGGAAAGCAATCTGTCTTTATCATAATAGGGTAGACCGGGGCACCATTACGCAGTACCCTTTTTACTTCCTTTTACGTAGTAAAGGAAGTATTGTGATCACGAAAAAAATGTCACTCAAATTTCGGTCTAAATTTTGACTTTGCTCACCCCCGAATGAATGT
>JAXGGA010004361.1:0-89333 GCA_038373865.1 Uloborus plumipes
TTTTAATTTCCTTCAATTTTGAGTTTTCTTCAAACTTTGATAAAAGAATGAAAATATTGCTCATTGAAGCTGGACCAATATTTCTAGCGAAGTCTTTTTTTTTTTTGAGTATCAGAGTTTAGGATATTCTTTTCACAAAACTGACTATAATCCACTCTTACTTCATGGCTTATTTATTACCATAAATAAGCAATGTTCAACTTTTTATGACTATAATTTTGACGGTTTTATAATGATATGAACAAATATTTTAGTGCTACAATTATTATTCAAGCGAAACAATTAGGTATAGAAATTCAACAAGCAACAAATACGAGTGTATTTGAATGATCTCTTCTCAAGTGGTGTTTTTGACAATTGCTACTACGTACAAATATGAGAAAAATCAGAATTTAATGCTCAGTTTAACTTCTTCTTCTTCTTCTTCGAGAGAGAGAGAGATAAATTGAATGCAAATTTAGATGAGGAATAAATTAAAACTAAGATTTTTTTTTTTAAAAAATGTTACCATGTAAAAATTCATTTTTTAATTTCGCTTTTGCGTCCAAGATACTTTTGCAATGTGGAAATACAAATCAATCTACTTTTTCCAAATTGACACATATTATTAAAAATAAATTGATATTAATGCCTTTTTCTCACAAAAAAAAAAAAAAAAAAAAAAAAAACGCTGCACAATACATTGTCTGAAGTACAGAAGTTATTGATCTATAAGGGGTTGCGCTATATTTGGTGACAAGCAGACATGGGATATTCTGCAGTTAGTTCACCATCTTATCTTGTATTATGTTAATTTTCACCAAACACGTATTATTCCGAAATTAATGACTCTGTGTGGGGAGAGGGGGGTGTAAATGATTCATCATATTTCCAGTGATTGTTGCAGTGATTTGCAGATTCCAAAAGTTTTTCAGCATAAAGTCTAAAATCGGCGAAACAGACCATGCTCAAAAATTTATATTAGGATTATGAATACCGCAAGTTTGATCACCTTTATCGATGACTCAAACTGTTTCATTTTTATTTGTAACTGCGTTTGAAAATTTAGTCATGATGCTATTGATAAAAAGTTTTAAAATTGAATGTGGAAAAGTAATTAAAACCTGTGTTAGTCGTCGGGTAAGCAGTAATTTATTTTCAGACATCAGAAGTCTATGAATGTTCTTGTTTAGGAGTAGTTCACTGCATTAATACTGATTTTTTTCTACGCCACTCCTTTAATTAATCAAATTCAACAATGTCAAATTTGATTAATTAAAAGATGACGTACGTAAAAATTAACAAACAACCCACAAGGGTAGGTAATCAATTTTAATATGAAGAAGAAAAATGTTTTGATCAATAAAAAAATGTAATGAAAATATCTACATAAAAGTAATGAAAAACACACACCCACACACACGAACACAAATAAAATAAAAACAACGAAAATAGAGAAGTAAATAAAAATTTAAAAAATCCTGTCTCTTTTTTCTGCATGTTAAATGTTTAATGCTAAAAACAAAAGTGCAATTAATCGTAATGAAATAACTTATATCCAAAAAAAAAAAAAAATGTTCGTGGCCTTTAACTGAATATTGTTGAATTTTATAATACAGTACAGCATTGTTTCCCGATTATACGCCTCTTGCATTTATGTTTCGTTTTTAATAAGTCCCGAATCTCATTTCTGTTTCTCTTAATGCAAAAGTGCATAAATTATGCGTCGTTTTTCCCTTCGTGAAGTTCGAAAATGTTCTGCTTGACTATTTTTCTCGGTTTCTATAGAGGGGAGGAATCTCTCGGGTAAGAATTAGGGATGCACCGACTAATCGGCAGTACCGATTAATCGGCCACTTCGCCGATTATTAATAATCGGCAAAATCGGGCCGATTAATCCGCCAAAAAATATTTTTTAAATGTTATTCCTCAAAGTATTCCTTCTCTAAGAAACTATGATGAAGAATTTTAGAAGCAGAAAAATAAACATCACAGTTGATATAAAGTTTTTAATAAATTAATTCTACTTTTAATAAATATACATAGACAATGTTGCAACATTTTTCATGTGGCGACAGTTTTCTCCTTAGTACAGTGCGTATAGATAACCTCTAATTTTCAATAAGAATAAAAGTCTTGAATTAAATTGCGACTAATTATTGAAAAAATTAAATTAAAAGTACTCCTAAATTGGAGTGATCACCAGAGAGTCACCTCCCCTTTTTTTGAATTTTGACGTCCAATTAACATAATTGACACTGTTTTAATGTAATATTATTGACAATAATATGAAAATTGGATGTAAGAAATTTGATGAAATACTGAAATTATTTTGTGAGAATTAGGAAAATGAAAAAAAAGTCTCCTCTCGGAAATAAATTACTTACTATTTCTAAATTTGGAATTGTATAAGAGGAAATACAGTGATGGTAAAATTGGTACAATTAGAAACAATCATCCTTATCATTAATCGGCCGATTATCAACAACCGATTAATCGGTAATCGGCCAATTTGCTTATCGGTGCATCCCTAGTAAGAACGAAACTTCAAATCCTTCCACTCTCCCTTTAAAGACGCTATAAACTGTATTGATAAAGCTAATTTTGTCTTAAAGCACAAGTGAAAAAAACATTGCATGAACCAACTCACAATGAGATAACCAATGTTCAAAGAATCTTTTTTTAGATAAATATCAGTATTTGCATGTACAGTAAACCCTCATAAATCCGGAGGAGACTTAACAAATATATGAGTTTGTGAAATCGTTTTAGTATGCTTGCTTTTTTCCTCTATCTCTTACAATCTTATTCATTAAATTTGTTGAATAAAACTATTCATTTATAAATGTAAATTTATGTAAGAAATTCAGCAAACATCTTTTTCACCCTTTTAAAAAATTTCGAAGAAATGTTTCTGAAAGGGTTTCTCTTAACGGATTCTATGATACAAATTGGCAGTAACTTTTAATTAGGTAATCAGCAGTACTTTATATGAGATGCATTTCTTTATGCAGAGTGAAAATCTAAAATTAAACAGTATTTTTCGTTTTAAATTACAATTTTATCCCGAAAGGAGAAATCTCAAAATAAAATTTTACAGTTTTAGATTTTGCTAAGTAAACTGAAAATTTCTGGTGGGTTTTCGAGCTCTCATATTTCTATGGTGAGTTTTGTGGCAATCCATCTCGAAACATATACATTGTGTAAGCTTTGTTTGTTGTTGTTTCCTTTTGAAATTTGTATATACGGAAGTAAAATGTCTTCAATCCGTTTCCTCAAAAGCAATGAAACACAACTTGCCCAACAAAAATGAATTTTTATTGCATTATTTATTATCTAAATGTTAGTTTATATGATTGAAGTTTTGGCACAGATGAATTTTGTTTGTTATTGCTTAAAGGCGTAACGCCAGTTAAAGAAACTTTATTTAGCTGCTTTGCTTCAGCAAATGAAAACGAAAGAACTCCTCTGTTTTCAATTATATCATTTGCAAAAGAACTAGTCCTGCATCCAACATTTTGAGTGTGGAGGATCATCAGAGAGTCATTGGATGGTGAAGAGTAATTTTTAGATGAAGGAATGGTACGCAGATTCACTAAGTGCACTTCGCTTGGCCATGGTCTTGTTAAAAATGAAAATTCTTCCTTTGTTAGTTTTGCTTCGGGATTTTCAATCAGAAGTGTCACCACTGGATATTTTTGCTGTTGCGATATCACTTGTGTTTTCAAAGACAAGTCAGAGTTTTCCGCATCTTGTTGAGCAACAGTTTCTGGCAAAAGCCAGAAAGAAGTGGAAATCTTTTGATTGTCCTGAATACCTTCACTCACACCCCTGCCATCATCATCGCGCATGCGTCTATCAATCATAACGTCCATATTTCCGGAAACTGACGTCACCGCATGACTGTGCGGCAACAATAGGTTCAATCTGTATCTGTCGTGAATATCTTCAATATACATCGCGCTTGTAGCCGGGTAATAATTTGCTTGAATTGGAAGCTTTGGTACAAGCTTTCGTTTAACCATTTGGAATCCATTAGAATCCGTATAGAAAGTATTGTTATGCTCTACATCACTATTTATTCTCAATATCAATTCAGAGTCTCTAATCTTTGAAAGATCAGTTACTATGTTCATTTCCAAACCTTCCGGGGCATTTTCAAAGTTATATGACCGAACAGAAAACGTTAAAACGTCCTGGTAGATTACGTTTAATTCTGACATCAGAGGACCACGGATAAGACATATAATAGGAAAATGATCCGTTAAATTACTTATTGGCACTGGGGGACTCAAGCTGGGATTAAACAAATATGCTCCACTTCGATATGCTAGAGGTTCATATGCAAAAATATCAGTCTTAATAGATTTAGAAATTCCAGACTGTTTCAAATACAGATTTTTTAGAACTCCTGCTTTTGAAAACGTAGCACGGATCGTCTTTGACTCCATTACTATATCTTTCCCAATAGGCTTCTCAAATTTAAACGCAGAGCTATCAACGGTAGTCATCGTGTCATCATTTAAAAAGAGAGAAATTACAGCTTTTGTTGATTCTTCTAAACGCTCATCACTTTCTTTTGAAATTGTGTAAATTGAAAATGATAACGGTTTGACTTTCACCACAAATGCTAACTCAAATAAAATGTTCGACATGGTAAGATCATTTGTCCAAGCAGGATTAATTTGGGACAGAATGATATTTTTTGCAGAATCCATAACTTTAACTCTTGCTGTGCGAACTTTAAAGCGAACAACTTCTGTTCTTTCAATAGTTAAAGGATTAAAAACAATAACCTTACGACCATTTTCTGGAACAAATATTGATAGTTTCTTAGTAGCTTCGTTTGATCCAGGTCTATAGACATCTGGATAAACTTGAGAAGTCCATGTTTGTCCTTCTGGAATACTTTCCATTAAAAACAGTTGGGCTACATGAGCTGTAACAGACATGGCGTCATTTATTCCTGTATGTAATTTTTGACCATAATCTCTCATGACGAAATCTTTTGAAGTTCCAGTTATAGCGTCATGATGTTGAAAAAGTCCCAATTTCTGACGCGCAGAAATTAGCAACTCATAATCAGAAATAAGTTTTTTCAAAACACCGTTCTCAGCTGTAGCGATTGCAAAGCTGTAAAGGATTTCAGACGTTCTAAGCCAGCTTTCCAATTCTTGTGCAAGTTTTTTATAAAATGGTCTTGTGGTGTAAAATCCGTTCCAATAAGACGGCCTATTGTTGGCATAAATGTCCGAATAAGGTAAGAAATCTCCTTTTAGCGTAGGTAAAGCATTTAATGATTGGTTTTTTAATCGTTTGTGAACTTCGTTGAAATAATCAGCCACGGTGCCAAATCTTATGCGAGCATTCCACTCCTTTTTCTCATTTATATATTTCATAAGTTTTTGATAATTTGTATGCTGCTGTGTCCACTCGGTATAAATGTTGTAACGAAAGTCATCGCCAAGTGGAACCAGTATGACATTATGTGGAAAAAGCGAGGCAAACCTACCATATTGCGAGAGAAGGTATCCTGCTTTCAATTCTACGTTTTGATCTGTTATTTTATCCGCTGTACTTTCTGAATATTCACCTAATACTGATCGAAAGTCATATTTCAGGCAAACAAACCGATCCGGTCCACATACATGCTTGAAACTGTAAAGATCAGAGGGCGCCATGTGAGTAAGAATTCCTGACGAATCTGTGAAATGTTGTTCCCAATAGAAATCAAACCATTTCATTTTTGCAAGAAAAGCCTTCCAAGCGTAATGCACCCTGAGGATAGTTACTCCTGAAATTCCTGACGATGATAATATGTGAGGCATCGTGACAGAATGTCCGAAGATGTCCACAGACCAAGCAAATTCCGGAGTCACTCCGATGTGGTGTTTTAGCCATTGGTGTCCTTCCACAAGTTGGTCAACCATGGCAAAGTAACTAGTAGTAGCTTCGTCGGTCATCACCCATCCTGCTGTCACGAATTCTAGTTTTTTCTTGTCAAGCAACTTCTTCAAAGTCTTTCTGGTATTGTCGTTTTGACTGCAAAATGATTGAAATGTATTAATAAAATAAATGTTAATTGCAAAGAAGGGGGGAAAACGATTCTAAGCATAGCTTTAATTCGTAATGGAAAAAAAAAAAAGCTAAGAAAATTGCTCCATAAAGTAATTTTGTGTTAATAATATATTAATGTGAAATATAATGTGAAGGCATAAAATTAACTGCTTTTATTTTCAGCTTTTCTGCATTGTTCTTGTCGCTCAACAGGAATATTTTTCAAAGAATATTTCAATGAAAATTTTTTTAAATGTATTACAATAATCGCAGTTTAGAATTTATTCAAGATACAAGATATTTACATAAAAATTGGGAGCATCAAAGCGGAAGTAACTAATAAATAAGTAAACAAGAATTCCCAAATTTACAGATGTATTAGAAGCGCAAATGTTACTATTTTAAATAAAGGGGGAGGGGGATAAACTGAAGAAAATGAGTACCTGTTCCACCATTTTGAAAAGTAAGATATCTCCGACCATATGAATCTGAAATCATCCGTCTGGTTCAAGAAAGTCACCATGTTGTTTAAGATGTGAATTACGTAGTTGTCAAAGTAATCATCGTATGTTCTCAACCATCCTGGGTCCACATGAGAATGAGGAACAACAATAACCTGAAAATAAATTAGGTCATAAGAGTATCAGTAAGAATATTTACATTTGAAAGAATTTTTTTTTTAGTTTTCACTAATAATATTTCTCATTATATAAAAAGGAAGATCGAATAACATGAATAACGAACAAGATAGTTCTTTCTATCAAAATAGGAAAATTCAAGCATTGTATATGCATTTGTAACATTATTATTATGTATGTAGCATACAGGTTCTTTCTTCCTAAAGAATATTTTATCAAAGCAATTTTTTGCATGACAATGTATATACTATTTCCCCCAAATATATGTACTGAAAATATTCTAGTCTTGACATGCATGACAAAAAGTTGTAGAAATAAGTTAAAATATAAAAGTATTCATTACAGTATATAACATATCCCCTCTCCCCCAATTCATGCGTTACATTACTCTTTTCAAAGTAAGTAATTTATTAACGTATTCTTTACATTTTTTACCAATGTAGGGAGCATAAAGTAAAACATAAAATTCAACTTTTGACACCAGAGCAGTTTACTGTTTTCCGAAAATTCCATTTTACCCTTTTTACTACAGAAAATTTTATATACTATTTACTAGAAATAAACTTTTATGTAAAAGAGATCGGTGTAAGTCGTAACAAAACTTTATTATAATTTTTCTACAAAAATTATTTTACAAATTTATGAGACTCGTTTTAAAGTTTATTATAAGTATCAAAAATATTTTTTATGAAAATATTTCATAACGTTAATTCAATTAACAACTTACCCCATAATGGGGTATGTGGTTACACTGACCGGGATAAGTTGTTACATTAACTATTTTAATCATTAATGATAAATCTAGTGCATAGTTACATTACATGCATCAAACACATTTGTTATTATTTTTCAATCTTTATATGCAGTCATTAGTTTAGATTTTTTGTCTTAGAACTTTTTTTTTCCTTTTCGAAGCGATATATTTCTCTTCGTTATTCCAATTTCAAAAATTTTTTTGCTCATGAACTTGATAAAATAGCATTCGTCAGAGGCTTGCTAACAGAATTTTTCTTTCTACAGCTTAGAGTTTTTTTTTTTCCTGCGAGCTGTTACTCATTAACAACCAAGGCCTGATTAACACAAGGTCCAGCGGGTTCATGGACTTGGGCACCACAATTTTGGGGCACCAAAATTGGGTATTTTTGCTTCATTTCCCCTCTTTTTAGTACCGGCCCTTTAAAAATGGCCGAATTTTTTTGTGAGAGGGATCCCAAATTTTTGCCAGGACTTGGGCACTATTTTGGCTTAATCGGGACCTGCTAGCCATTTTGTATATTTTCCCATGGATTTGCAGTAGGGTCTGTAGCATGGGTGTTACACTTCGCACCCTCAAAAAAAATGTCCATATTGTAAGTGAATATAGAACATCTCCAGAAGCAACTCGGTTTTACTTATGCGGTATAACGGAAGTACCACAATAATCTTGAAACCTGGTACATTAAATGTGCATTATTTTTACGATAATAAGCCAAATATTTCGAAGAGCGGCACTCCCTGCCTCAAACTACAGCCAAGGGCGGATCCAGCTTCTGGTTAAGGAAGGGGTCATTTTCGGAAAGGTGCCATTTTTCAAAATGCAATTTTTGTGCAAAAATAGGGGTTTTTAGTATTTTTTACGTAATATAAGTCCCAAAAAATGTAATTCTTTGCTATATTTGGTTTATTAAGGAAGGGGGGGGGCTCATGACCCCCCCCCCCCTTCTGGATCCGCGCCTGACCACAGCACTGTATATTGTATCATGTAAACAATTGAATCCCAATTTTGCGAACCTCTAATTTACGAATGCTTATGCTTTTACAAGCAACTTATCACTCCAAAAAAATCTTGTGGTGAAAGAATATTATCTGAATTTACGAACTTTCGGTTTAGTCAAAATTTCTTTTGTCTCCAAAAAGTAAGTAAAGTCAAGCGTCATCTGTATATACAGGGTGTCCACTCCTATCGTGGACCAATAGCTAATTTCTAAACCGTTAGAGATACGCATATAGTTCATTTAGGAAAAAATCTCCAAATTACGAAAGGAATTTTGGGTCTATTCAATGTTTTTCAAAAAATCAAATTTTGAAAGAGTTACGAAATTTAAATTTTTTTACAGCCCCCCAGTCCTATCAATCATATCTAGTAAAACATTCTTGACACTGTAACGTTTAAAACTAAAAAAAAATCACTCTTCTACCACAAAAATTGACCGAGTTATGACGTTTTGAAAAATCAAGATTTTGCATTGTTTCATGACGTCATCGAGAGATCGTTTAAGGGACCGTATGCGAAATCCTTCAAAATCTTGATTTTTCAAAACGTCATAACTCGGTCAATTTTTGTGGTAGAAGAGTGATTTTTTTTAGTTTTAAACGTTGCAGTGTCAAGAATGTTTTAGTAAATACGATTGATAGGACTGGGGGCTGTATAAAAATTTAAATTTCGTAACTCTTTCAAAATTTGATTTTTTGAAAAACATTGAATAGACCCAAAATTCCTTTCATAATTTGGAGATTTTTTCCTAAATAAACTATATGCTTATCTCTAACGGTTTAGAAATTAGCTATTGGTCCACGATTGGAGTGGACACCCTGTATAACATTTCAAAATATTCATAGAAATCAAAAGCTCACGTCTCACGCATCGTGTTCGAAAACTAACAGAGCAACAAATATTTCAACAAAGTCATGAGAAAAGACTCTCTTTTTCGGAATCAAGCCTGTTCATTGACGTAAATCCAAAGACGTCGCATTCCTGTTCGACTGGTATGTTGTCATACTACTTACAAAATGAAGAACGCTTATGACATTGTGCATTCGAAAATTAGCATGCCATGGGCTGGAAATATTCGGTAGCCAAAGGCACGCGTATCTTGCATTACATCGCAATGACATTCCACATGTGGAAAGGACTGAGGAAATGGGCCTACGGAATTTTGACACAATGAAGCGGCAGATCTTGGCTCAACCCCTCCAAATTTTCAAACCTTTCCAACTTTCTAATGTTACGTTGTGGCTGAATTTTTTCACTTTTTCTTGCTTTGTAACTTGTCAATTTCACCTGAACGTGAAAATGCTATCTTTCAAGGCTAAACACAGAAATAAACAACTTGTTCAAATCAAGACCACCGACTTAACCCTTTAACTGTCAAGTTATTTTGATGATTTGGGTGCACAAATTGTCAAATTTTTTTATTGCAAAAATCAAATGTTTAGTACAAAATAAAATATACTTAGTAGTTAAAAATTGATATTTTGAAGCACATGGGTAAAATATTTAAAGTTTTGTAGCCACTGCATATTTGCTTGAGGCGGCTGCCACTCAACATGGCAGTTGTAAAGTTCGCTTCTAGTGGAGCATTATTTTCTAAAAATGAAAAAAAATTAATTATTTTCTAAAAAATAAATAAATGAAAAAAAAATTAAATAAATAAAAGTGAATACCTTTCAGTAATTCAGTCTTGTGTGGTATAACTGGAAACACTTTTCCAAGCACAAACCCGAGAAACAGTCGGGTTTGACAAAGAGATGAAGCCGAAATAAACGTCTCCCGATATATATTCGGGTATAACAATACGATGCACTCAAAAAAAAAAAAAAAAATACTCCGAGTAATACTCGGGCGTGACATTTTCGAACACCAGTGCTGTGCCCGAGATTATCTCGGGCATTGACAGTTAAAAGGTTAATGTTTCTTTGCCTACAAGAGCAATATTTTCGTAGGTAAAAAAATCAACTAAGAAAATTTTCTTTTTATTAAGTTCTTTGGAAAACAGTGAACCGGAATTAAAATTTATTTATAAATATCAATGACTCATAATAGTTAATACATTATTGTAATATTAAATATTATAATAATTTATCAATTATTATCATATAATTATTGAAAATTTTATTAATTTGGCAAATTAGTACTTAATAAATTAATAAATTTTTTCTACCAAATCGTCGAATGAGTAATGCAACTAGGTATTGCTCATTTACCAAGAGAAGACACTTCGTTCTACCTTTCTTGCGTGGTGGCCGATGATTTTATTTCGTTGTTTTTGGAAGAAGGCATTTGATCATTGCATTTTGCAGTAAAAGCAGCAGTTTTTAAAAATTTTAAATCTATTTGACTTGCAAAATAAGAATAACAGAATTAACACAGCACCCCTGCGAAGCAAGCAACAAAAAAAAGCTCGATGACTTTTTCGCATATTTAAATGCTACCAGAGTAAACGTTAGCTCATACAATCACGTGTTTACCATTCACTAATGCGCTAAAATGAACTCTGTGTTCGTGAAGGCTGCCATTTCGTAGTGAACGGACGATAACTACAATCGGAAAAATGGACGGCATTGTTTTTGTGGAAAATTTCAGTTCGAAATGAAGACATAAATGATTCAAATTAAATTTAATTTAGAAATGGTAATTGATCACATTTAAATCAAGTCTTCAAATTCTCTAAAGATCGTGTAAAAGCATTAATATATTGAGGTTTCCTCGAAGCAGTAAGAAAAAAAAAACCTAAATCGTCATTAACAACATGTAGCATTCACACCATGAAGCTATAAATTTTCAATGGTGACCCCTTTTTTTTTACCGACTTTACCATATGTTAAGAATTGCTGATCTCAAATATTCGCAATGTAATATTGAATTTGCAATGTTTAATATTTGGAGCGTTACGCTTAGAAAATAGCTGCCATTGAAAAAAATGAGGGGAAAAAATAATTATTTCATCGGTTATTTCCGATTTCGCGTACTTCAATCAATATTTTGAACAATAAAGGGACTGTGCACATTGTAAAAACTTTACAAGTGAAAGTATCTATCTCACGTAGAATAAAAATTTCACGAACGACAAGCTGTAGCATTTAAATATTAAATAGAAACGGATATGCTGACCTATTAATCATTTTGGAAACAAAACCTGTCAACTAGTTCCAAAACAAACTTCGAGAATCAATACAGCAGCAGATATTTAGAGCGTAACACGAACTTTCGCCTCATTTGTCGTGGATTCTCTCTCTTATTGAAGAGCATTCTCATACATTTCAACAACAATGGCTTATTTCCTCCTTCTATGCTAATTTAGTGTACGTGGTCAAATTATTTTAGATGCAAGCTAATTACTTTTTGAATGTGTAAAGGTCAGTGTAAATGTATGATTGTACACCTAAATTACGTCTTTTTTCTGTTTGAAAGTCACCGACTTTTGACCCAACATGCAGTTAGCTGGAAGCATACGAAGACATCAATAGCAATACCAAGTTAAATCGCTAAGAGTGACAATTAGTTCTTAAAATGATCTTTAAGACACTGAAGAAACATTAAAAGGAATATTAATCTTACTGTCAATCAATGCACTGTAAAAAATGAATGTTGCTTTTACAGTATAATATAGCTAATTTTATAGTAACAAACTGTAAAAATTACTAATTTTACAGTAATAAAGTAAAATTGTTAATTTTACAGTGCCAAACTGTAAAATTGCTAACTTTACTGAAATAAACTAAAATTACTAGTTTTACAGTTGATTACTGTGCATTTTACAGTTTTAAATTGGAAAATCGGCTGCGAGTATTATATTGTAAAAACAACACTTCATGTTTTGCAGTGAAGAGTGAATAAACACATTTTACACATTTTGTGAATTGCGATGCTTCACTAGCAGCTTAAATAGGTTTTCCAAGAGTAAGAAATATTTCCTTTTTATTTATGACACTTAGAAAAGAAGCAGATAAGGGAGTAAATTTGATAAGCTTATCAGAGGCTGAAAAGTACTTTTTTTCGTTCTACGTTAACTTATTCAAACGCACTTATCAAACATTTTGGTGCATAAGTGATACTGTTTTTCCGGTTAGATTAATATTAATAAGAAAATAAACTGCAAGTGATGAAGCAGAAATGCTTTGTTAGCAATGCGGTCCTATATACAGGGGTGACCACGAGGAGAGCCTTAACGTAGTGTGCGAAATCAAAATCAGGAGGGGGGTGGGTGGAGTCGTTTTTGTCATCCTATTTAAAATTTTTGTTATATTTTACAAATAAACTTAATAGTAAGCATTCGTTATATCGCTCATTCGGATATATCGCGCTTTTCCTCTGTCTACGGAAAAATTATATTAACTAAAAAAAAATGTTTTAGAGGAAATAAAAAATGTTTCTCAGAAAGACTATTTTCTTCTTTTTGAAATCAATGAATATAATTTGAATGTGTTCTATACATTAAAATTTGTTTCAATTTAAACTGTAACTTTAGATTCATATTCCACCATAAAACAATAAAAATATTTATTTTATTTTATTTTTTACTTTCAAAAGAAAACGACACGCGGATAAATCGACAGCCTCAGTAAGTCGATATTTATTTTTCCAATGATTGGTTAGATTCAATGGGTGGAAACCTCTCTAACTTAACACACATTCACAGGAACCTCCATAAGTCGACACCCATTTGCTATTTTAGTTCACTTTTTGCTACCGATATTTTTTCAGATTGACCATTGCTGCCACTTCTGTTGCTTGATCAGTAAATTCGTTGTTCTCTTTTACAAGGGGCTCTTATTTCTTTTTAAAATATATAGATTTATTCCTATTAAAATTATTCATTTATGTTATGTTCTTTGAAAATAAAAAAAAATAATCATTTACCGAAATTAATGTTCACAATGCTGGTGGTAAGCACTAGTAAACAAGCAATACAGGAAACACTACAATAGTTAAACATATTTTCAAGGTCCCGAGGGGTGTTGAGTTATCAAGGTTCCACTGGTATTTGTACAAGCGCACACTGCAAAAATGAACTGTTGTTTTTACAGTATAATACTGGCAGCCGAGGTTCCAATTTAAAACTAAAAAATGCACATTAATAAACTGTAAAACTAGCAATTTTAGTTTCTTACTGTAAAGTTAGCAATTTTACAGTTTATTGCCGTAAAATTTAGCTGTATTATACTGTAAAAACAACAGTATAATACTGGCAGCAGAGGTTCCAGTTTAAAACTGTGAAATGTACAGTACAAAACTGCAAAATTAGCAATTTTACAGTTTATTACTGTAAAATTAGCAATTTTACAGTTCAGTATTGTAAAACAAAATTTTTTCGTTTTTATTACTGCAAAATTTTTACTGTTTATTACTCTAAAATTAGCTGTATCATACTGTAAAAACAACATTTATTTTTACAGTGCACGTCATTAATTTGTAAGTTAATTGAATCGTTAAATTTTATAACCTCAGATTGTTGCGTTTTCGGATGTTTTGCGCTTTTTTGTTGGTCTCCGACAAACGCGATGTAACGGGGGGAGGGGTAGGTGAGCTGCTGCTGTATTTCAAAGGGATCGTGTCCCCCTTTGCCTCCCCCTAGCCATAGCACTGTATGATCTTCCTTTGCCCCTCCTCTCCCGGAAAATTTACAATCAATAAAATAAACTTTTAAATAACGGGAGGCTTGGCTTTCCTCCTTTGTACAGGACAGTTTTTAAATGCTTCTCTCATTTATCATGAGTAACATGATTTTGGAAAAACGGGGCAAATTTAAAAATAAAATATACAATAACACCGTTTGGTTTAGTTTATCTTTTCCTTTCATATTAATTCACACAATAATTAATGGTAATGTAATAATGAGTATTACTTGAATTCTGACCTATTTTACCATCCACGCATTTTCACTCAGTATTGATTTGAAAACACATTGAAATTTTCGGTTTAAATAAATGATTTTCTTTCATCTATCCTCATACATATAGTCTAGAATTTAAAACATTTTCCAGACAGTCGACTTTTTGAATAATTCGTAAAAAGAGATATGCAAAATATATTTTTGTAAGAATATTCAATCTCGTTCTCTTAGAAGTTGTTATATTGATATTCATTCTACGGATATTCTTAAAAGAATTCTTCAGATATTATGTATAAATTCCTAAGGTATCTTTTAAGAATTGTTCCGTAACCTTAAACTAGAAAAACAGGTTCGAAGTTTGTATTGACTCATCAATTCTAAAACATGTTTTTACATAATTAGAAAGAGATTATATGTTTTGTATGTAATTGTGAAACAATACTTTTAAACATTGAAACATATATTTGCATTTTTTGAAAATTACTAACTTCTCTTTTTTAAGTTTATTTAAATTCTTCTAAAATATGCGATGATTATACTGTATATAAATCTGACTAAGTACAGCAGGGAAACTTATACCAAACGACTATCCTATAACTACACTGAAAAAAAAAATTGTTGTTTTTACAGTATAACACTGAAAGCAGATGTTTCAGTTTAAAACTGCAAAATCGCAGTAAAAAAATTAGCAATTTACAGTTTATTACCATTAAATTAGCTGTATTATACTGTAAAAACAACATTTATTTTAATGTTCATTTGTAATGAAAGAAAAGCATGTATCTCACAACCAGGGTTGCCAGATTTAAGAACTGTAAATACGGGACAGGCTCGGAGGGGGGGGGGGGCGAGTAGAGAGACGAAGTCGAAAGGTTGAATTTTTAGAACCCTTGACTTTAATATTAAACGTTTCTCACAAATATAAATGAAGAAAAACAACTCCCGATGATCATATGAATAAATACTTCATTTTTGCGAAAATTCGTATTTCCCTGTTGTAAACTCCCTTTTTCCTGACACAGGCCAGTCATTTCAAATTTTGCCGGGGGGGGGGGCAAATGTAAATTATACCAAATCTCAATGTAAATTATTCAAAAAAAAAAAAAAGCAAAACCTACGCCCAATTATATGTAAATACATTAAGTTCCCAAAACCTGAGGGGGGGGGGGGGCATTGACCACCCGTGCTAATGTTCCAAATGACGGGCCTGTCTTCTCGTGAAAGATATAATAGTCGCTTCTACTGATAACTAATGTTTAGCATGTACTTTTTGCAAAAGCTAGACGTACCAATGGGAAATTCGAATGCAAAATTATTTTAATGAGTCATTAACAAAAATTTTGATCACAATTGAGTAGACATAGAAATAAACCTTACTACTTGAATTCAATATAAGAAGTTAACCTAAAATAAATAAAAAAAATCAATCTTCAATATCTTTTGGGGAAAAACTGTACAGTTTTGTCAATATTATAATATGATAACTGTTCTTATATATTGTCGGCAATTCTATTTTTTTAATCATATTTTCTGCTTGATTTTACTGCTGCAATAATTCTTTCGAAGTTTTGATGTTCTCTAGGTTGCCATAAAGCTCACTGTTATTTATATTTCTGTCGCTCATTGTAAAAATTATGTAAATTCATGTTTTTAAAACGCGTATTTGTTTGTTAAATGGAATAACATTTAGTTGCATCTTTTAGTATAAAAGCGAAGCGAAACAAAGTTCAAAAGATTGAAATTGATTGATTCAAAAAATCTAGTGACTAATAGTAGCTGAACACATATATTTCTTTCATAATTGAAAAATTGAGAAGGGCTTTTTACATAATAAGGCATAGTAAAATCATTTAGAAGGAGATACAAAACGTTTACAACGAACGTTTGTTGAATTGATTTTCACAATTTCTACTCTAAATGAATGGAACACTAACATTACTTCAGAAAAGGAAAATATTGTAATTCAATCAATTTTCTTAACACTATATTTCACATTTTTTGTTTTACTTCATTTTTTTTCTGAAAATAATGTTTCGTTTTGTAAAATGCTGCTTCTGGCCAGAATACGGGACTTTAGCCGTCCCGTATCAAGGTTCCCCGGGACGCGGGACAATATTTCAAAAAACGGGACTGTCCCTTGAAATCCGGGACGTCTGGCTGGATCCCTGCTCACAACACAAATGAAATAATACAGTGAAACTTCAGTAAGTCGACATTTATTTTTTCAATCGTTGGACCAACATTAATTTCAATGGGTACAAACCTTTCTAACTTGACACAAATTTACATGAACCTCTATCAGTCGACACTCACTTGATATTTTAGTTAAAATTTTTGCTACCGATATTTTTTTTTCACTACTGACTATTTCTGAGAATTTTGTGGTTTCTGGGACAGCTAATTCATTCTATTCCAGAAACAGCTCTTTTTGAGCTTGTACCTAGAGGAGCAAGCGAACACACTCTGCACATAATGGTCTAGTCCCAGGACTAAGAAGGGATGGAGCAATGTATTCAGGGCAATCCGCAAGAGAATGTTTTGCAAACAAGTGTAAATAGGGCTTCTCACTTCAAAGTAGCCGCTCTTTTTGTAGGTAAGGAATTCACAAGGTTTTGCAACATTTTTTTCGTTAAATCATGGTACCAGGCTTCGCTTATTGTTTCCTTAAACTTCTTTTATGCAATAACGCATTTGCATTTAAAGTTCAGAGTTCAATTTCAAAATACTTTTTTGATGGCTTATCTTGAGAAAACGATACATTTCCCAAATTTGCGATAATTTTAACCAGTAATGTTTGTTTCAAGGACTTGATTTGAAAAAAAAAAATGCAACATAGATGAACAAATTTGATAATATTCCTGAAATTTCAATATTTACCAAATGAAAACTGAATGCAAAGTATTTATACAAATACAAATACAAATGTGGCGACCAGCAGCAGGCTCAGGGCCCAACTTGGCTGGTCCTAGTCAAATTAAAGACCCCAATGAAGATCAATGGCCCTCTTAAAGCCATCTACTCCATTGCTCTTTACCGCCTCTTCCGGTAAGCTGTTCCAAGTTCCCACTACCCTGCTAAAATAGTAATTTTTTCGAATTTGCAGGTTCGCCTGAGGTTTAAACAGCTTAAAACAATGACCCCTTGTCCTGCTTTTCTTGCAAAAATCCAACTTATTTAATCATTCCAATTTATTTAATCATTCCAATTTATTTATTCATTCATTAATATAATGTGAGCATGCGCTGTATTTCAGTTTTAGCTGTTGCAGTTACTTGATAAATGAATTCTAAGGCGTAAGGGGTCTTAGACCCCCAAATTTTCAATTTTTTTTTTTGTTTTGCTTTGTAAAAATGTTTTTTGATGTATTTTCAACTCAAAAACCAAAAAAATATGTAAAAATTCATTTTTAAATTAATTTGGGACATACAGGGTTAAACCATAAAAATATTTAGAAAAATATTCTATACATTGACCTTACCTCCAGAGGTAGATCCTTCCAGGTTTTCCTGGTGTCCCTATACCGATTTTCCAATTCCTTATTCCAGTAGCCCATGCCACCGTTTTCAGGCACACTGAAGTCCAGCTTCGAGTACATTTCTGAAGTATCCAAAAAACTTCTTGAATTGGTCCTTGAATTCATATTTTTGCAATCGGAATTCTCTTGAGAAAGTGTCCACGAAAATACATTCCTCCACCAACTTCTTGTAAGCGATTCAGACTGATCTTCCCTCACCTGGTAGTAATTTTCACTAATTGGTGAAAAGTAAAGGCTCACTAACAAGCACAAGCCTAAAAGTGTGATGGCTAACAAAGCTCGAGTCCGAAATCGAATGGGTAGTCGTAGATGCATGGTTTTTCAAAAATAGGGAAAATAATGCAAAGCACTTTCTGGAAATAAGATTTTAACAGATGCGCAGCAAAATCAGTTCTTAAGCCGAAAAGTTTCTGCTATTTATCATAGTTAGCCATGAAGCGAGAGTCATTTCTTTTGCCACATTTTGAAGACATGGAAATTAATGAATGAGAGCAAAAAGGTAAAACCATAAACTGAATCAAATTTTGCATGCAATACGTCATTGAATTGAAAACGGAGTATCAAAGAGTTAAAGATGGCATATTTCTCAAACACGGCGTTATGCATTTGTGATACAACCAATTCATAATAAATAGTGCAACAATCTAAGCTTTGTTAGCGTATAGTTTCTTTATCCAGTGATCATAATTTTAATTATTCAATTTGCAAATCAGGAACAATATTACACTCGATTAAAATATCGTAAGGAGCAAGGTGAAGTACTAAAAGGGGAAAAAACGTAAAACGGGGAGAAATAAAACCCGATAATGTGAACGATCTGCCAGTGCGGACTTTACCTTGCAACTGCTGGGTTAACTCCAGCAAGAGTGCATCTAGTGGAGCGAGTAGATAAAAGCACGGGTTTCTATTTGCCGCCAGGAAGCGACAAGATGACGTGTATCCATCGCCGCTTTCATCAGATGGAGGAATTGAACATACCGTTGGGAAAAATGCTTTTTGTTCTCTAATTTCATTATGACCACAGAAAGACGGAATTACTTGTTTTTTACTAGCTGTAATGAATAATTGCTGGTACATATGCGTTAATTTCTGTGCATCTAACAGGTTTTGACTGAAATATCAGACCATGAGAAATATCTTGTAAAAAATTAATCATAATTCTTTTTTTTTTTTTGGATTAAAGCTTTTGTGTTATTAATAGTAAACTGTTTTCTGCTGCATAGACTTCTTGCTCGAAAAACGTTCGTATTGTTGACACCGGTTTCATTTTTTACAGCAATAAATAACAAAAATATTTATAAAAAAATGTACCGACTTCAGAACTTCAATCGGCAAGTGCTCTAAAAAGTAAAAAATAATTTTATTCTTTGAACATGATCGATACAACATGAAAACATCAGTTTTGAAGTCGGCGCAAAAACACTAAGTAGAATCATTCGAAACTATAATTCAATTATAAATATAAATTTCAAGGAATTCAGGTTCTTTAATCGCATTCACATACACTTTTCAGCTCTTAATTTTCTCTGAAAAATAAAAATGGAGCCAAAAAATATTAAAAAAAAAGTACTATTGGTAGTTTTTTAATGTTTACTACTAATTTCATCTATTTAATGCATTTTGTATTTAATTTACGCGGTACTCAAGACGTGCAATTCCGGCTTCATGCTTTTTGGCTACGTAATATTTTCGATGTATATTTAAAAAAATTTTCATTTTTGTTCACCGCAAGCAAGATGCGAAATGAATTTTTATTTTATGCTGGGGAGCTATGTACGCCACTGATTGCAAGCCTTCTTTAGTAATGTCAAGCAGACAGTTTTTCGGAACTTCAGCTCCGAAAACACAATTTTAGCAGACCTTCGATGATGTTAGAGGTAGGAGTTCTTTGCAGCGGCGTACGCAGCCAAATCGCTTCAGGGGGGGCTGAGCAAAGACTTTTAGAGATGGGGGGGGGGGGCCTCTTAAAATGTAGCTAAGGAAAGTAAATGTTTGGAATTTGTGATATCAATGCTAATTTAATACGATAAAAATACATAATTAGTATATGTATATTTTCATCGTTATTGCTATAAAAAAGTAAAGGCATTTGATAAAAACAGAAAATGATTATAAAAAACAAAAAGAAAAGAAAAATATTGAAATTTTTTCTTTACTGACGGAGATGTTGTTGAATCACATTCTCACAATATTTTGGAAAATTTGTGCTTTAATATCGTTAATTTTGCAATTAAATTTACTATTGTTCCTAATACTGGGCTTCAATCACATTTGTTTAAATATAATTAAAAGAGTTAGACGAATGAACAAGCATTAATCGTTGCCTTCTGAAACATATATTTACAATAAAAACTAACAAAATTGAAATACTTAAAATAATCAGAAATGTGACACAGTAAAATAGAGGAGTTAAAACTAGTAAAAATTTTTTTTATTTTCTTTTTATTTTGTCTTTTAGTTAATTATTTGATCTGAAAACTTTTCTGATCTTGCCACTGTAAAAAGAACAAAAGGAAAAAAATATTGAAGCTTAAATGCAAAAAATTCGTTTTGAAAATTTCGGAGGGGGCTACAGCCCTATCAGCCCACCTCCTGAGTACGCCACTGGTTCTTTGTATCTGTCCTTTAAGAGCCAAAAAATGCCTTGAGAATACCCCCCAAAAAAGTCCTTTTTTGGAATTTAGACCCAAAAACGAAACTGAAGACAAATTTTAATAATGTTGCGAAAACTGGAAGAGAGGGGCACCCAAACAGAAATTAATTAAACTTGCAGCTTTAAAAAGGCAGTTATGGAAAATTTTGGTAAGAATCGGGTGAAAGGCTTGGGATAATACTCCACGGATAATTTTTTGAAATCAAAATTCCAGGAACTCAATTGGGGGAGGGGGAGGGATAATATTAGTTGAAAAAGGCGATTCACAGGCGATGAACAAATTCTTTCCCAGAATTTGTTCGATATTGAATCCTTAGAAACGAAATTTTATATGGCTTTTAATGATGAGAGGAGAGCGTTCTGCTGAAAGTTTGTTGAAATTGAGGTCCTAAATGCGCATAACCACAAAAGATCGGTGACACACTGATACAAAGAGATTAATATCTTCCCGAAATGGTCGAAATGATTAATGTTTTCAGCACACAAACTCCGAAATTTCAGAATTCTCGTGGATAGAATATTTCTTTCTATTTATTAGATAGCAAAGAAAATAAAAATGATTTATGAAATATAATTCGGATATTATAGTATCAAACAGCTCTGCTTCCATCAGCGGAGTCTAAAATTGTTGAAAAAGTTCAATAAAAATCATGTAATGGCAATTAAAAGTATTGTTATTTTAAAAATGATAGAAAATGTGCAAGAAAAGAGAAAATTTACATGAACTCTAACTTAATTGTAACGAAAAAATGTGATTATTTTCTTGACAGAACTAAAAAATATGTTACCGGAAAACTTTAAGGGCCGAATTCAAGTGAAACACCATTGCAATCGCTTCGAGGCGATCGCAATAGACCAAAATTGCAATCGTTACTGGAAGTTGAATTACGATAGAATCGCATCTCGTAGCGATTGTAACGTTTCACTTGAATCCAAATTTGCGAATTTGCAATTACATTGGTGAGTTGCGATCGTCCGTGTTTCACTTGAATTTCTGCCTTAATAGTTCTGATCAATACACCATTTACCAACGAATCCACGAAAGGCCGGATTATAGTGTGATCGTAATTCTTGAGAAGTGTACTTCGTTTTATCAATTTTGACCATCTCCTTTTCACTGCTGTCATGTGGATCGTTGATTACGCATGACATCATGGTAAATTGAAATGAAATCAATCCGTCCGAATCTTTTTTTTTTGGAATAAGAACTTTGACACCATCCCGTCTTCAGGTGGCAGGGTCGTCATTTCAAGTTTTTCCGGTGGGGAGGGGGGGGGGGTAAAGGGTCCAAACACAATGCAATTTCATCGGAAAACATAAAAAACCACGCCCACTTTATGTGAATACATTGATTTCACAAAGCCGGATGACGGGCCTGTCAGGTGGTCTTCTCAAAAAATAGACATCTAAATTTTGGAAGGAATAGGCCAAAAAATTATTATTCATGCATTTTACTATTTCTTGTTTGAATTAATGAAAATTTTTCTTTTCTCCAAAAGTTTCATGCAAAAAAAGAAAAAAAAACAAGCAAAAACTTAAGGAAAAAATATCCCCCCCCCCCCAAAATTTTGATGGCGCAACTTGCGCCAGAACCCCCCTCCCCTGTGGACACCCCTGATTCTCTTGGAAGAAAACCCCCAAAGTGAAGTATAGACGTGGTTGCCACTTTAAAAGAATTGCAAGATTGAACTTTTTTTGACAATGAACAGTGACAGAGCTGTTTATGTTTATCAAAAAAAAAAAAAAAAAGAACACTAATAAATAATACCCAAATACAAAGACTACTTTTAGCACAAAGTTACTCAAAAGGAAAAAAGCTTCGATTATAAAGTAGAAAAAAAATAAAACAACTATATTAGAAAGATTTTACAGCATTTTTGGGGGGAAATAAAAATGTTCTAAAAAAAATAAAACAAAATGGATGGTAATGAAAACGTTTCAAAAAATGACCGGAAATGAATATATTTTATTATTGTGTGTGAGACAGAAACTCTTCATCTTCGCGGCCGCGATTTTTGAAAAGAGTTCATTTTCAGTTTCTAGTTTTTAAAAAATTGTAGGAGTTATTCTTAATAGATAACTGAGAAGAGTGACTTAAAAAAAAAAAATTGTAGTTATATTACCTGTATTTTTTAATAAACTCTAATTTCCTTGCAAAAAACTACGGAAGATTCACGAATCCAGAATTTGGCATTTCTGCACGTCTGATATAGTCGGGATTATTCGAGCAATAAAAGTTTTTAATTAACACTTAGACAAAATAAAATTACATCAGGGTCCGTCAATGTCTGTTTTTTAAGTGTTTTGGTGAAAAGGATGGAAATAAAATTGGGATTCAAAAGGAGCCAAATTCCGATCTTCGTAAATGTACTAGTCTCTTTGTAGTTGAATTAGGGATCCTATTCTAATACAATAATAATTGTAAGCAAATAAAATAACCGAATTTTTTATAGATACCGTAAGATTTTTGAAACAGATGACTGTGTTATTAAAACGATTACTAAGAAAAATTGTTTAGATAGCATTTATTTTAAAGAAATACATGAGCCCAAACAAAACTTCTAAACCCTTGTATGTATATTCAACGGAACAACGATAACATATAATTTGGTCAATAAACAATGTTCATACAATGTCTTTTTTTACCAGAATTGGAGCAAATTTTACTGTCATAATATTTCATACATTTCTCATTAAAGTTCATTTGATTTTTCCAATGACTCACTGTAGAAAATCTAAACTGAAACTTTTATATATTTTTTATTTGTTTTTGGAATTAAAATTTAGATTGATAAATAAAGACAAATAAATGCATGAACTATAAATTAAAAGAATAAGATAAATATCTTCAGAGGGTATTGACAGGATAGATAGATTGTTAGAGATAAAAAATGGAAGTGTATTACATACCTTAGTTTAATCCTAAGTTATTTCATTCTGAATATGCTTGCTTAAAGAATGCATTTGAGATTTCAGCTATATTTTTTCTCCAATGTTTGTTTGCTTCATCTGTAAATTTCTTGTGTTGCCTTTCTCCTCCCCTGGTAGTCATGTTTGAAAAGATATGTCTTTCTTCTTTTAAAAGACTTTAATCAATCCAATCTTTGAATTAAGTGAATAGTAGCAAATTTGATCTCTTTTCTTTTCTTTCGTTTTGGTTCATTGAGTCTTTGACACTTATTATTTATCACTTCTGTTAAAAGTTTCATGCAGATTTCGAATCTTTTTACCTTTTTACCCTACTCAATTTGAGGTTTTATACAATTTAAGTTGTATAGTATTATGTGGCGTTCTATTTAAAAAAAAATAATCACAAAACAACAGTCTTTACTCAATATTACAAATGATTGTTGTAAAATCATAGTTAAATGGTTGGTTCTATCGGGTTTTGGGGAGCAAGAGTCTTGATAGGTTATACTGGGCCAATAAATAGTTTGACTTTCATTTCTAAAAGTCAGATAGAAACTTTTTGTCAGTAAAATAAGCTTGTAGTAAGGATACCAACAGTTTTTGGTTTGTAATATTTTTTTCTTTTTCAAGGTTTTCCATAGTAATGCAAAAAAGATTTAAATAGACTTTGATTATGGGTTGTGGCCAGTGAGATTCATCTTATTATCAAGCGCAGCAGTTGGGAAAAAGAGGTTGGGCACCACTGCTTTAAGTAATTATTAAAAAGAAAAATTAAAACTTTAAATCATTGCAGTTCTAAATTAGAACAATTAACTTCAACAAAGGAGGAGATTCTCAGTTTGTGTGTGCGACCAAGATCTTTTTTTAATATGTTTCACAATTACTTGAGGATGAACGCCATCGATACTACGAGTACTTTTTAAAATAAGTTTTGAAGTCGACATAAAAATGATAGATAAAATGATATTTAACCAAATTTTGCCAACATTTTTCTGAGAAACCATTAAAAATTAAGAAAAATATTTACCATTACAAATATGTAGTTATCAATGTAATATATGCGAATGTAATTCAAGAACCTAGATACATTAAAATTTATATTTATTATTCAATTTTAGTTGTTTTTGCGCTGATTTCAAAACTTATGTTTAAAGGTTGTGTCGATGGTGCTCAAAGAATAAATTACTTTTTAAACAATTGGCCGATTGAAGTTCTGAAATCGGTGCTATTTTTTTTTTTTTTTTAAATCTAAGTTCAACACAAGGAGATTTTTTTTATTTATCTTTCTTTTTGAAGCATCTGTCACGGATTTGTTCTTCCCTTGTTTAAATGTTTATATTTGTAACTATACTGTAAAAATTAAAACATAATGGCAGCTTTTAAATACAGATAAAATTAAAAAAGAATTTCACAAGTTGGTATTTTTAAGAGTCACATCCGAGGTGGGTAGAAGAATCTATGTTTAATCCTTAGAATTTTTGAATTCAAACAACAATAGAAGAGAGAAATTTTGTAAATAAATTTAATATTGTCTTATATACATTTGTACAATTGGACAAAATATATCCAATACAACACAGTAGAACATACAGTAACAAAATACTGCATTGGGGAATAGAATAAAGAGTACAGAAGCGCTGTACCACAGCCTCCAGTACAAAAAATATGACTTGCCTGGTAGATTTTCTTGTAAAAGAAAGAGCACCTGGAAAAATTAAGGCACATTTTACATTTGGGTTATCACTTATTAAATTATTTTCAGTAGTAGTAGAGTAGGTAAAAATATCTATCATAATAATCTACAGGAATTGGAGGGAAGGGGAGGTAGCCATGTATTTATGCATTTTGAGCCATGTTAGCAAATGCTTTCTAAATTACAAAAGTGAAGTCTCAATAACTCGAAGCTTTATAACTCTGATATTTCTTTATTTTGAAGTCTTTATTGGGTCCCAAACTCTAGAGAAGGCTGAGGGAACTTTCTGTACCTCGAACTAAAGTTTGTCCACGGAGAGATGGCGTGTGACCTTGAGGTAGAAATGGACTACTTAATTATAAAATAGATAGTTTCAGTTGGTAAAATTCATTCTTTACAAACTCAGTTCATTGAAGATTTTGCTGCCTGCTTGATTTCTCTGATACTACCTATTAAAAAATGAAGAGGATCATTTTCATGTCAAGGACACCTGCCATTTCTCCATGGTCAAGCTTTGTCAGTAGCTCGAATCTTTTAGCTGGTCTCTTGAGACTTCTAGTTATCAAGACTTGACTATTTTGAATATTATTAGTTCCGAGTCATTAACTTACTGAGAACAGTATCCTTATAACAAAGATTTCAGTTTTATCATTTATAAAATTAACATAAAAAATATAAAAATAAAATCTATTAAAATAAAAAGAAATTCTTGGAAAAGCATTAAAATGGATATATTTAAAAGCCCTTACTTTATTTTAACAGAATAGTCCTGCTCACCGACTTGACTGCTGCTCTGCAATATTATAAGTACCTTTCAGTAATCTACAAGCTGTTACAGGAACAGGTTCTCTTGGTGGAAGATATGGGCCATGCTCTCCTTCATACACAAAACTATCATGTGTGAAGGAAAAATTCAAACACTAGTCGAAACAGTAATGGATTAAAAAAGCATATATAAATAAATGATTGGATGAGTTGACTTTAATATCTTAAACTTTTACCTATTTTGGACAAGATAATAAATAATATGCAAATAACTTCCTGTTGATACAGTCAAACTCATGTCAGAAATGACATATTTTTTTCATGTTAAATATGTTAGAACATCAATAAATAGCTGGTCCCAATAGATTGTAATTGAAAGTAACATAACTACTTCGTTATTAGCGTCAGCTTTAATGGCAAACAGTTTTAATATCATTTTTTCTGCAACTTCATTTCAGATTTTAAATTTGTGCACATCTGTCTATTGGAAGCTTAGTCTCCTTGAAAACTACTGAATGTTAAGAGTTGAAGGAGGTACCGAAAAATTAAAATTTTTACAAGGAGCTTCTTTTGCTCAGCCTCATCTTTGTACAATTTTAATCAGCAGAGTGCTGAAGTGCATCCCCAAAGGCGAGTCGGTGGTGCAGCCCATGTAGTTACAAGGCAACCACTGCAGGAAGCAAACGGGTTAGTGAGTAAAGTGAGTAAGGTACAGAGCCTTCTAGCATTGTTATATTCTGTGATTTTCTTTAAAGGTTTATTTGTATCTATAAAAATTCTAACAATTGCTTGCTTTTACACTTAAATTTTGTTGTAAATAATGATAGTAAAACCCACTACTAACATATTTAATAGTTCTTACATATACAGTAAAGTTTATGGGCATCTGGAGGAGAAACACCCACAGAAATTTTTTCAAACCTAATCGTTCCAGACTAAAAATGGTTGAGAAAAGCTGCATTAGATAGAAATGCTAAAACTAAAAAATAAAAAAATAAACCTTTTCTACCTGCCATCACAAAGCATGTTTCTAAAAATTTAGGTAAAGCAACTGAAACTTAAAAAAAAAAAAAAATTGCATCTTATTTTGTATAATTTATGACTGACTGAAGTTTTGACTTAATGGCATTGAAGTCAGTTTTTAAAGAAATATACAATTCAATAAAGGCTTATTCTTGGAGATAGATATGTTTTGAAATTTATATTCACATGTCAAACAGAAAATATTCAACATAAGAATAAGAAAAGGATACGGCAAGCGTAATACCCAGTAAGCAGACTGTGAAAGCTTTAGAGGTTCATTTATAGTTGGGAAAAATATTGGACATGGATCTGGAGCTGGCTGAACTTTGGGATGGATTGTCACATGAACAGGAGCTTTTGGCGTTACAACATGGATACGCATCAGTTGAGCATTTTGTGGCTTTGATGATCTGCAAGAGTAAAAAGAATTACAGTGTTCAAAAGAAAAATTTCAAAGAAAAACAATGAAACATTACACGCAAAATACCAACAGTATGATTATGCTATCCAGAGATTGCAGTTTCATCTTTGCTATGGACTATATCAGTCTGGAACATACAGTAACTGAGCAGATGTCATCTCATCTAAGCTGAGAGTGCCAAGAAACTGGTAGATAAAATAAATTTAGCACAACAAGAGTTTAGAAGGCCAAAATAACAGTCTCTTGATGGCATCACTGGGCTGTTGGTATATTGCTTGTAGTTGTGCCTCAGCTCTAGCTTAAGGGCTATAAATTACTGCTTGATGAAACACTAGTTAGGTAATTTTAGACTATTATTTTAAATTTTTACTCCACTGGAAAAACCTAGCTCTCTTATCCGTATAGCAACAAGGTTTACAGAGTTCAATTTAACATTGTAAAACTAATAAAATTAATGATTCATTTTACAAGAAAGAAAATGCTGCTGAAGAATAACTGACAAATAATTGATCACAAGCAAAGTTTTATTAAAAACACAATCTCAAAAAAATATACACATTAACCTTTAAGACATAAATTTTTATGAAACATTTATTTCTGTTTCATTCAAACACTTAACTTTAGTCAACTAAATTTTTTTATTGAGGTTCAACAACCATGAAAATGGAATGAAATCCATCCATGGAATGAAAGATCTGTACTAAAAAGTAAAAACTGCCTAGGGAAACTAGTGAAACAAATTTAATATAATGAGTCAACAAAGTTCAAGGATACTGTAATTACCTGCAAGGACAAGGAAAATATAATGGCATATCTGAACCAGTTACTTTTGAAGCATTATCCTAAAATAAAACAAAAAGGTATTTTATTAAAATGAGGTACAAATAGGACAAAATTTGAATTAGAAGAAACTAAACAGTTTGCTAACAAAAACACGAAACATGTTTAGGAATACTTTCTGAAGGTAATGGATTTAAACACACACACACACACACACATATATATATATATATATATATATATATATATATATATATATATATATATATATATATATATATATATATATATAATTGCTGTTTGAAACATATTGTTATTAAAATTGTTATTTTGAAATAATGTTGTATTCCAAAACAATATTACTCTTAAACTTCTGGTATTCTTTGTTTGAAAAACTTAAAATATATTGAGGTAGAAATTAACTCACTTTAACGTGACCAGTACTCGTTACTCTGAGAACACGATCTGGAGCTGAGCACATGAAACGATGTCCTCTATAGCATTCATATTCAACTCCAATAAATATTTTCACATTGAATTGAGGACCATCTGAAACAAACGAAATTTCTAGGCCTATTATTTAGTTGTTATATTTCTTCAATACAAGCATTTGATGTATAAAAAGTTAATTTGTCTTAACTTCAGCTCTTACATTAAACAGTTTCTCTTTAAAAATTACTCACTTTACATAAATTTAAAAAGTAAAATATTAGGAGCCACTTTTTAAAACTGTGTCAATTAACCTTTCTTTTTCAGTTATTGTTTACAAAACCTAAAAGTATTGTACATGAAACATCTTAAAAAGAAGAAAAACACGTCTGTGAAATGTATTAAAACAACAGAACAATACTAAAAGATGTATTCCAATTTTCACAAGAATAAATAATAAAACATAGTGAAATAAAACTAAAGAACATGCAATACCTCTAATTGCTTTCTTTGCTTTTAAACTTAAAGGCCTCTTTCCTTCCCAAAGAGCAGGCCAACGTTCTTTTTGTTCTAACTTAACAGTCACATCCCATGGCAACAAATAATTTGTTCCAGGAATAAAGCCTGGTTGATCTTGCAAGCCTATATTTTAAACAAATAGAAAACTATATCAATATGCAATACATGAAATCAGGTAATGAACTACTGATATTATTACATTTTATGCTCGGTATTGTCTTGCATGCCCAGGTTTTCCTTTGACTATCACAAACTTTTTAACATAATTTGAAGTTATTTATCAAAACTTTAACAACCGATACTGTAGTAGTTTTTATGTCTTCAAAAACGGCACATTTCTTTGAATATTACTGCTTGTATTGATGATACTTTTTAGAATACTGATTCTCTGATAAATTTCAGGAAAAATAACTTGCAAATATAAAAAAGATTTTTGTCATTTTTTTGTTAATTACAAATTTAAGTTAATAAAGATCCAATAGACTTGAAGGTCTGCTTAAGACTCATGAAAGGGGGTGGGGGGGGGGTATAAACAGACTGGCCATTGAATTTTCAGGAGAGTTTTATTTTATGAAATTTGGCCTATTTTTAGAAATTGATATCCTTTGTAAGAGTTCTAATGCATTTGATCTGGTGCAATATTGCTCGAGAGGGACCCCCTATGGACTTATGAGAAATATAAAAGACTTTACATGCATTTTATCATTACCTATAATAAAGAAAACTAAAACTTCAGTGCATTTACACAGTAAACACAGTAAATAGTTAGTTCTAGTGTATCACATTCTAATTTTCACTTTCTTTGCGCCTGACCCAATATTTTGAGAACACTTGGCATTGCTATCAAAAGTAGGTGAATCATAATCATTATCAGGGAGGAAAAGTGACTAAAGCATCTCCTTCAATGGGATTAAAAGTTTACCTTCTTTATTATGCACGATTTTCCTTTATCTTTATGAACCCAGCTTAGTTATGCATGATATATGAAATTAAAGAATTTTTTTTTAACCTCATATAATGAAAACACAGTAATAATTTGGATCACAATTACACGTAAATACATTGCATACATGATTGTATATTTCTACCTTTTTGATGTCATTGCACATAAATGCATAAAAAGTCAATTTTAAAAAATAAATGCATATGACTGTTTTTTACTTGTGTTTAGATATTTTAGCACAAAGAGAATTAAAGCGCATTTTGTTCTTCATGCACTTACATAAAAAGAATACTTTCAAGATCCACAGAAAGCTATTTCCTAGAAAAAAATACTGCCAACTTTGGTAGCTAATAAGAAAGGGGAAAACATCCAAAATGGTGTGGGAAGGGTTCAGCAAGTTAGCCTGAATTAGAGCATTTTTCGAAATCAAGTGGCTCAAAAAGTTTATTTTATTTATTTATTTATTTTTTGTTTTTGCATAGTTACAGAGCCATTCTTCAAAACTGCTATTAGAATTTTCTATTACAAATATGTTTTAAGCAGTTGATGTATGCTTATGAAGAGTTAGATTTTCTGTCATGTGAAATTTTCACTACAGGTGGGAATGTAAAAGAAAAATGGCTTAGGATAGAGTTAAATTTTTTAAATATGTCCAATAACATCTGCAGAAACTAAAGAATTATCTTTTTAAATAACAGAAGGCTATTTCAAACTAGAGGAATCTTTAATGTGCATATTGCAACTTATTGAAATGCGAAAATAGAAAGGCTAATACATTTTTTTTTGTTTAGAAACAACAAATTTTCTCTGTGTAAGCAAAAAAAAAAATAGTGCATGCTTTTTTAATTTTACTGCACATATTATATGTTTTCAGAGCATGTTTTAATGAATTTTTAGTGCATATAATTCAAGCTCTAATAATTATTAGGGAAAGTTATAAAATGTTTAAAGACTATTGCATAGTAGAAATAAAAAGTAAAAATATCTCACCAATATTATGAGAATATAGACTAGAAGGTCCTAAGCAAACTAAAGACCAAGAAGAAAACATAGGCAATAAACTAGGTCTACTCTCTGAGTGAAGCATTCCTGGCAAGTATTCTGTAGTAGATGGTTGTCTGGTAAGGCAACGATCTACAAAATGATAAAACAATACATTTTTTTTAATAAAGTAATATTTATCACGTAATATATAACAGGAGAAATTAATATTAAATTTGCATACTAACCCCTTGATGGTGTAGTTTCATCTTGAATGCTAATGACAATCTCATCTCTTTCATCTTCAGCTTGACTTTGAGATTGGTCATCAGTAGTTAGTTGCTCCATTTCATTAATTAAGGAATTTTCATCTGAATTTCCTACGAAATATAATTAAAAATATATTCCTCATGCAGTAAAATGCAAAATAGACTACCAAAGTTCAGTAAAAATGATAATTAAGAACAATGATCCAAAAAGCTATAAACAATTAAACTCATGGAGAAAAAAGTTAAAAAAAGCAATGGGTTTATTAGTAAAAAATACCCCTATTTTTAAATTAAATGAAAAATTACTGCTACAAATATAGCTAGCTTCATAAACTTTATCAATAACTTAAGATTTTTATTTTGAAAGTTTTAGATACTTCTAGGGTCAATATATACTGCATAATTGCACATTCTTTATTAAGAAATTCCTTTGTTTCCAGCCTTTGAAAAGTATTAAAGTGTAATATGAATAAACAGACTCAAACTGAAACATAGAAGAGAGCAATCTATTTTTATTTTTGACAGGAGCATTTCCTTTCATGCCCCTATAAGGAAGTAATTTATCATAAGAAATGGGAAACATTGTTACAATGTTATTACGAAGTTACATTTAATGTCTTCACAAGATATAAAGCAGTGAGTAACCGCCCCTAAGCAAGGGCTAAGGCAGAAACATGCAATACGGCAGAAACATGCACAGCCAACTCGGCTATTTTGGCTACTCCAACTCGACTACTTTCGTATTCCATGCTGATGAGAGCATAATAAGCTTAAAACTGCAGACCATGGATCGAAATAGCCGAGTTGGCGGTGTATTGCATCTTCACAAGATGTTTCAAAAAATAATCTACGGCAAAAATGGTACAGTTTTGAACTTAATAAAATTTACAAAGATAATAATATTATAGTATCCAGGGCTTGCAGTAGACTTTTTCAAAACTTTAGGGGAATTTTAGGAACATTTTGACAAAATTTTAGGAAAATTTTAGGGGTAATTTACGATTTTATTTGACTATAAATAAGTCCCTAACAGTAGTACCCGACAAACCAAGCTGAATATGCATTTTATTTATTATAGCATAAATTACAACCTTCAAATACCTCCGATACAAAAAACAGAAAGAGTCAAAACAAAAAAGAAATAATGCTTCAATGCTACACAACATGTTCATAATTTTCACTTTCAAAGATAGACATATCTGAATTTTTCCCGTTTATCAGCTTCTACAGATATTAAATCTGTTCAACAATTACTTGCATAATGTTTTAACTACAACAGCTACTACAGCTGTTTTTAAATGCTATTTCACTAGACCCAGAGATAATATTCATTCTTTAAACTCATTAATATTTTTGCTATTTCAACAAATCTGCAAATTTACATTTTTTCCCCGCTCTTTCCAATAAATTTGTTTTTAAGTTTTTTCTTTATCATTTTTTTTTTGTCTAGTAAAACAGCAGTGCCCAGAAAACAGTTTGTGAAGTGAACCCGTTTGGTCTGTTATATTCAATGCTACGAATCGAAAACCATTTTTCATCACAAAACAATTTTTAGTTAGTAATTTTCTTCCCCCCCCCCTATGTTTTTGTAATGTAAGAAACTAAAAACAATTGGTTTTCCATTGCCGGACAACTTTGGAAAATCTTAATGGGTAAAATTTTCTGCATATATCATTAAGTAATGCCACAGCTTTATAAATTCTATTAGCTGCGCTTAATGCACTTTAATTTCAAAGTTTTAAGATTATCAAAAAACAAACCTGCTTGTTAATATTTTTCTTCAGTTTTTTAATTACCAGAAGAGTTTCCTTTGGATAAAGTTCTTTAGATTCACAACAATCCTTTGTTTTGAAACAAATAGCGTAATATCTAAGTATTGTCAAAAGCCCATATGTTTGCTTGCCCCCCCCCTTCCCCCCTAAGAGTTGTGATATTTGGAGTAACATAAACATTTCTGAATATCAAATTAAGCCGAGGCTACAATTTTATACATGCTACCTCACAATCCCAATAACTAAGACTTGATAAGTTAATGCATTTTTAAAAGCAGAAAAAGTATGCAAATGGTGAAGAAAAACTGTTAAGCAAAAATTTTAAAGAACTGTAAGAATAATAAATAATTAGAATTGACATAATAACCCTAGTTTTGAATAGAAAATGAAAGTAAGGAAAAGGAATCATTGGCTTAGTACAACTCACATACTTTTATAACAGTTGCCTAAGTTTACTAGATCTGTTGGATTCTCTGATTCCTGAATTCTAATGCTATCTAAACATCCTTATCAACATTTTAAATCTATTTAATTTTTCAAAATATTTTTTGAACCAAAAACAAAGTTTGATAAAAACTAATGCTACTTTTTAAGAATCTTCATGGTTTGAACTGATTCAGATGCAACAGGATTGACATTTTTGAATGGGTTGACATTAAATGACGAGATTACATCTAATAGCCTAATCTATAAACAAAAGAAAATTAAACAAAGTTCAAACTAATGGTAAGAATAAAATTAACGATATCCAAGCAGTAAATTTACACAGTAAACTAAAATGAACAAGTTTATAGAAGCAGAAGCAAACAGATTGCAAATTTCGCAATTAATCGAGCTTAGGCGCACAAAAACAGCTCTAAGTTGAAAAATTTCACAGCAGGTTATGTTTCATTCAGGTAGAGCGATGAAACAGCTATTTTAAAGATTAAATAGTTCATTTTTAAGTGGAAGAATTTTAAGTTTGACCCGAGATGAAAAATAGTGTGAAGAATACATTTTTAGCGAAATATTTTGTAAAATGTCTATTTATCACATTAAATATCTAGGAAAAAGTTCACTTATGGCTATAAAATACTTTCAGAAAGTTATTTTAAGTTCGCCTAAAGAGCTCCTGTAAATTTTTTAATATTTTTAGGAATGCCACGAAATTTTAGTACAATTTTAGGAACTTTAGGGGGTCTGAAATATTTTAGGAAATTTAGGAATTTTAGGGGGAATGCGAGCCCTGAGTATCCATAAAACTTAGAATGAGATGTGTAGGACACTTGCTGAGAATACATTTAAAAAAAAGGGCTCTTTAAGTTCTTTAACATAATTCCTGCTTGTAGAAGATCAAGAGAAAGACCAAATAAAAAATGAAGGTACTGTCTAGAAGGGGATTTTGCTATTTTAAAAATAAAGAACTGGAGGTCAACTTCTGGCAGAATGGTGGCTTCAAAAAGATTTCTGAAGAAGGCCAGGGCCTTGCGCCAATTATAACAATAAGTATACATTTCAGCAAGAACAAATCAGTTAATATGCAATATCCCCGTTGTTAGTAAAATAAAATGTTATGGCATGGGCACAAAATAGTTTGGATGTATCACCCTTACATGGAAACATTTGCAAAATGAACTTTTCCAGGTCAATCAATTTTTCCAGGTCTAAAGATAAGAAGGCGAGCAATAAATGTAAATATTTTAGCAGTAATGCAAGGGGAAAAAAGGGGGTGGGCAGGGGAGAGCGAGAAAAAAAACCTTTGACCACTAACCTTCAGAAAGTTCTGGTTTGGAAAGATTATTTCCATGACTAGCATTGTCAGACGATTTTACATCTTTAGATTTTTCCTCCACAACACTGGGTGATGGTAATGGAATGGGAGAAATTCGGGCTGGGTGAGAATCTACTGTACTTGCTTGAAAAACTGGGAATTCTATCCTTTCCAGATCTCTGCAACACAAATTCCTTTGCAAAACATAAAAGTCATAGTTGGCACCCTAAATGTAATAAAGAAAAAAAAAACAATAATTAAGAAAATATAATGCTATGATTTTAGTCTTTCATATATATCTACAAACGTTGATAATTGCACAAAATGTTGCCTACATCAGCAGTGGCGCAGGAAAGGGAGTAGTCCCCCGGTGCAGATCCCTCCCTTAAAGCTCAAAATTAAACTCCAATAAAGAAAACTAAAGCCATTTCTAAAGTTATTGAAATATATTTTTCATCATCTAAATAATTTTATGTATGTACGACTATCTGTATGTACAATTAAAATCAAATTATGGTCCCTTCCATTTACATTTCCAAGTATCAGGGTTGGTTATTTTTAAGCTAGACACACTTCATGAGGAATTTCTTGCTACACCACCGTATAATAGTGTAATAACAGAACTTAATTGTTAAATACTGCTTGAAACTGATCTTCAAAAGAAAAGGGGGATGACTAATTTGGTAATCAAAATAAATATAGGCGATTGAAAAAAATACTATTATAATAAAAAAACTTATTGAAATGTTTAAAATTAATATCTTATCTCCTAAAACTACTATTTCAAAAACTAATATATTTGAGAGTCCAAAGCTTTGCTCTAATAAGCCTTTTTCAATGCAAAAGAGTTTGAATTTCATAACACTAGCAGCAGTCACAGTTAAGCCTACTATTTACCTCCCAAAGCTCAAAACTTTTAAAAGTTACTTGGAACATAGAAACACATACACACAATGAATTTTATAATTTTGGGGATCAAATTTATTGTTCTTGCATTCATTTCTGCATTAAAATATATATATTTACTTCTTGAACATATTTTTTTCAAATACTGATTATATTGAGCTGATGTGCATAGCAAGTTAGTCTTGGAATTTAAAACTTAAAATAAAAATGATTAAAAAAACAAAACAAAACCACAAAAAATTATACAGAAGATCTATTGTTTGAATATGAGTAGAATTAGTTTTTGTAACACTTTCGATGTTTTACTTTCAACAAACAGAAAACAGCGTTAAAAATCATAAAATATTAAAATATGGTTTCAAAAAGACATAAAATGCTTATGAGTAAAATAATCGTGATTGTTACGTACTTAGTACAGAAAAAAATTCTCAAGTAATACATATTGATTTTATTCATTTCATTATTGTTTGTTTTAAAGATAGACAGCACTGAGCTAAATTCCTGTAAGAGTTTTATTTAAATTTTTGAATACAGACAAATTCATAACTGGCTAATAAAAGGTATTGTTTATTTTGAACCATTTTTATACTTGAGTGCAAAACAGAATAAATATGAAGAATATGAAATGCATTAATAAATGGATTAAGTATCCATCCTCACCTTTATTATTTGAATCATAGCCAAGCCATACATTGAGTTATGCTTAGTAATTTTATATTTAGTTAAACTTTTGAAATCCTAGCCTATCATGAAAAATTGAAAAACTAGGGCACCATATTGACATTTAGATATAAATGTATATAACAAAATATTTAAAAAATAATAATATAGATTTAAAATAAGCACACATTTTTGCAGAAATTAATATTAAAAATTAATTTTGCTGCAAATGACAGCCCCATAATTTATGGTTTTCAACAGCGCATTTAGCTTGTTTGAATTACATTATGTTATCCAAAAACTGATCTTGCCTTGTAATGAGGATGATAACTTATGGGCAATAGAAGACCAGCTTTCATTGTAGTTTCATACTTTCAGCAATTTTATTTCAGTTTTTTTTTTTTTTTTTGAAAGTCCTTCTTTTTCAAATGAATTTTAGGTAGCCCCAGAAAAAAATTAGAGCATTTATCTCCTATAACTTTTACACCATGAATAAAATTGCTCTTGATAATGCAGAAAACTATTCATTCCTTGAACACTATTTATTCAACTGGCTAAATGCGATCATACCAATTTCTCATCACTGAATATGCAATACTTAACAAAAAATGAATGCGTAATTTCTTCAACAAATTAAAAACTTTTTGTTTCAAACAGTGGTCAATGGAATAGTTTACCTTCACATCAAAGGGATCATCCCTGGTAGCTTGCTTGCGGCCACAATCACAAGTTGAAAGTATCTTCAACTGACTACAGTGCGACATTATAGGCAGTGTTTTTTCTTCAAGCAGATCATCATCAGTACGATGGAGCTATGCAATATAATTTTATAATTAATAATATTTCTTTCATTTACAACAATTAAAAATAAGAATTATACAGAAAAATTGTGAAAAAGTTGAACCAAACATTACTATCAAAATCTTTAAAGTTTTAAGTAAAAACATTACTGTAAAATAGCTTTTCAGGTTGAAACTGCAGGAAATTTCTACTCTAATAGCAAAGAAATCATACTGTATTGCTGACATGTGCACTTAAAAAAAACAAGAAGACACTTACTGGGTTCATACAATGATTACCAGTAAGACTCAACACCTCACACATTTGATGGCCACTTTTCCATAGTCTTTCACAGTCTTCTTTCAATTGTTTAGCAAACCTTTGAATAGCTGGACCTCTTGCATGCAAGCTGAAGACATGCAATGCATGAGCAAGCTGAAAAGCAAAATGTAATTTTATACTGATTAAAGGTTTATAACATGTTTGTGTGCATGTATCAAAATATAAATGCAAAATGCACTAAAAAATTTTCTTTACTACTAGTTAAGATGCACAGAATTTTAAAGACCTAAATGCTTTCATTTGTAGAAAAAGTACATGAACCTGTATACATAGCCAGCCATAAGATGTAATTTTCCTTTTAGACATGAACTAAAGTTCTGATACTTATATTCACATGTTTGAGCAATTGATACTTGAATATTAAATAATTTGTAAATTTGTTGGTAGAAAATCCTGGTTTGTGGTTCAGTTTTTTTTTTTTTTACGAATTTCTCTTCAATTCTTTTTGTTATTTTTATGTACATAATTATTTTTCCGAATGATACGCTCAATCAAAAGGTCATTCAAAGCAGATGTTTTGGTGTCAAAATTCCTCTCAAAACCCTCGGTTTTAACCAGGGCTGCGGAGTCGGAGGAAAAATGGTCGACTCCGACCCCGGGATTTTAAAATTTCCGACTCCAACTCTCGACTCCTGCTTTTTTTTAATTGTTTATTTTGTTTGGCCCAAATGTGAAGAGGAAGAAACCCTAAATAAAGGTTGAAATATTAAGTCCATTTTTAAAAGTTTCATTTTTGTTCATGGTTGTAGCCAAGACTCACTTTGGGGGGGGGGGGGGTAGCAACCTGGGGTATCCCAGTTGGAGGTCATGGGAGGTCATTGTGACCTCTCAAAAAGTTCAATTTTCTGAAGAATTCTTGCTGGTAATTTCACCACATTTACCTCAATTCTCGGAGGTCACTGTGCCCTCCCAAAAAGTCCATTTTCTCCAGAGAAAAAGACAAGTGCCGCTCTTGTCATTTGACTCCATACAAAACTAATCCCTTTCCTGTTAAATAGCCAGATTTTATTTTAACACATTGCATTTTTGCTGCAAATATTTCTTATTCAATTGCATAAGCCTAAACATAACAATTCGTTTCACAAAGCAGACCCGCCATTTTGAAGCCCTTTTTAATGATCCTAGATGCTTAGGGTTTGGATATTGGACACTGAAAATTTGTATCTGTTAGTTTCAAAGATATGTTTTCACCTCTATAAAATTTTATGAAAATCGGAGGTGGTCGGAGTCGACATGTTTTTCAGCGACTCCGACTCCTTTGGTCCAAAATCAGTCCGACTCTGCAGCCCTAGTTTTAACATATGTTACCAATCCTAGCAGTTTATACTCATATAAAAATGATTATAAACAAAGACCCAACCCAGAAGGTAATTTTTGGCTGCACTATCACTTTTAATTAAAATTTGCCAATAAATAAATATTCAGTTAGGAATAGAAGGGGTTGGGACTTCTATTCATATTCCACATAATAATGTGTTGTGTAAACTCTTTCTTAATCTTTAAAATGTGTGAGTGATTTTTAAACCAAAATATGACTGTGCTTACTATGACTAAAGGAAAAGGAATGCACTACAAAATAATAAACTGCAAAAATTCAGATGTGATAGTGCCTCAGATAACAATGAAGTCATGTTCCTCAAAACATTTTTTTTTTCTTTGCATTTCATTGTTAACTGTTAACAACTTAAAAATTTCAGAACACTGAAAAGACAATTTTTAAATATTTAACAAAAATATTTTTCCACATTTCAGAATCCTGCAGAATATTTTTTTTCCAACAAAAGGGCTTTTTCTAAACTTGTTAAGCAAAGTGACTTCTTTTAAATTTTTTTAAATTAAACAAATGATGTTAGAAGGTGAACAGAAACAATATTTCAACATCAATTGTTTGAACAATTTGATGGTGCATTCAACTTTTTTAAAAGTATACTAGTGGGCTCCGCCCTCTGCTCGCTTTGCTCACCAACTCCCGCTTGTCGCCTGCGGCGGCTCGATCACCAACCTGCTTCTAGTGACTTGGTGTCTAATCAACTATATGCTACCGAATAAGGTATCCCGGCTGAAAAAGAAAATAATACCCCTTCCCCCTATCTTGATGTAAAATAATCATTTTCTTTAACTGAAATGCTCTTATACCCTTCAAGAACACAGTAACCGTTCCTTTAAAATTTAAAATAACTGGCCAAATAAATAAAAGAGACCCCCCCCCCATCCTGATATAAAAATGAAAAAAATATGTACATAATTGAAAAACGCAGTAAACTATCTAGCCCATGCAGAAATTCCAGTTCCTTTTTCTTAAGGAAAAAAAAAAACTCTAACACGCAATGTAATTTATATGAAATCACGTAAACAAAATAAAAATCATCAGAATAATGACAACCTTTCTTAAATGTTAAAAAAAAATAAAAAATAAAAAATAACATTTTGGTTGAATGTAAATGAAACTTTGCTCAAGATGAGCCTTGAAAAATGACTAAATTAGAATCACTTCTGCCATTAAGAAAAATGGTTCTGAGGTGCAAATTTACGGAGCTCGAACTAATTTTGTACCAAGTTTCAAGTCTCTAAGTGCTATGGGGCAGCCACAAAAATCCTTTCACATCTTTGAGCTTACTTTTTTTAATATATAGAAAAAATGTAGCAGAACAATGCCCCCTCTCCCTAAATGGAGCAAAATCAATTTTATTCAAGTTCTACTATTGTAGATTAAATTTCTTGCATATGATGAAAAAAATGTAATTATGATTAGTTCTGAAACTGTGCAGTCAAACAGAAAAGAAAAAAAATGGTTAGTATAAAAACTGTCTATTTACATAACATAGTAATAATGTTTACCCGAGTCTGATGATAGTCATCTGTGTAGTGAGTTGGCAAATTATCCTGATAAGCAGCAGATGCAAGAGGTAAAACTTTGGCACACCTCCTATAAAGGTTTAATTCAGTACATTAAAAATAACTAGTAATCAATATCTAGTTACATATTATAAAAGAGGAATGCTTCACAAAATAAATAGTGAGTAATATTGAACTTGAAAATATTGAGGGACTAGAACAGCGGGAATAAACGTGGCAATAATTAAAGCATTCATTTCTGCTTTCATCAATCAAAAAAATTACGAAAAAATACAAATTAATTTTGGTTTCAAATAGGGATGCACCGATAGGCGAATTGGCCGATTAACGATTAATCGGCGTTTCATAATCGGCTGAGCCGATTAATGATAATGATGATTGTTTTTCTACTACCAATTTTTCCATCACTGTTTTTTCTCTCTTATACAATTCCAAGTTTAGAAATAGTAAGTAATTTATTTCTGAAAGATTTTTTCTTCCCATTTTTCTAGTTCTCCCGAAATAATTTCAATACTTTATCAAATTTCTTGGAACCAATTTTCATATTATTGTCAATAATATTATTAACACATTGGTAGATATGTTAATTGGACATAAAAATCCAAAAAAAAAAGGGCGTGAGAGCGGGAGTCTGTGGTGAGCACTCCAATTTAGGAGTACTTTTAATTCATATTTTTTAATAATTAGTAACAATTTAATTCAACACTTTTGTTCTTTGAAAATTAGAGGGAATATACAAGCACTGTACTAAAAAGAAAACTATCGCCACAAGAAAAATTTTACAACATTGTCTATGTATATTTATTCAAAGTAGGTGAATTAATTAAAAGAAAACTTTAAATCAACTGTGAGGATTGTTGTAAAAAAATTATTCATCATAGTTTCTTAGTGAAAGTATACTTTATAGATTAATATTTAAAAATATTTTTTCGGCCGATTAATCGGCCTGATATTATTAATAATCGGCAAAGTGGCCGATTATGGCCGATTAATCGGTACTGCCGATTAATCGGTGCATCCCTAGTTTCAAACAACCTTTTTTTGTGCCCCCCCCCCCCAAGAAAAAAAACGTGAGTTCTCCCAAACACCTTTTACCAAATACAACACTGCATACCATTAGCAAAGTGAAAGATGGTCTGCTAATTTTCAAGTGAGGGGGGGGGGGAGGATTACTTTTACATGTACGTATGTAGGAATGTGCTTACTAAAATACATTAAATTAGGTACACCTACTCACACATAACAATTACACATATATACAAACGTATATTAATTGAAATTAAAATACATAAAAATGGAGTTCCTTTTCATGTGATAATATAATAACGACTGCAAAAATGATTACACACAATGCTATGAAAGAATAGAAGATAGTTCAGAGAACTTCATGAGGGAACACAGTTTTTTTAACTACACTATGTCCTTACTATCCAGTCTTATGTGGTAGGATGCTGGGAGCATAGGTCTGACAACAAAAACCATATAGGACAAAACTCCACTTACTAATCTCTTTCCCATTTCATTAAAAATGCTTTGGAAGTTTCGTGATTAATGTAAAAATGCTTGTAGTTAATTGATAAATTACAGATATAAAAATACTTAAAGACTAAATTCTTGATAGATTTAAGTCCGCTTTTTGCCCTTTAAGCACTTTAATGTGACATAATGGCCTTCCTTTCATGCAAGCAATCAGACAAATTATTTTTTTCTCTCTTGTGCGTACATTTCTCTCTCTCTCTCTCTTTTTTTCCCTGCTGTGCCTTTTCGTTTGTATGAATATTTTTATTTTTTCCCTTCCACAATGAGTTTTAAAAATGAACTGTTTCAACATTCGTCATATTTTATTATAAAGGATACAACAGAGGCGGGACAGTTGGGAGTCACTTAGACAAGAGCCCACAGCAATTCGTATATGGGTGAATATCAAGAAAAGTACTAATTTGTCACAAATGAATTTCCCAAGCACTTCCAAATAAAAACCAAAAATGTTTCTATTTTCATATTGTAAACTTCGTTGTACATACAATCCATAACAAAACTTTTGGACTTTGCTTTAATTTGTGTCGGTAGAACTCTTTATTGCTTCAATGTCATGTCGGCAGCGCGTCACACATTCAAATAGCAAATTTAAAAAAAAATCCTGTGGATTGTAAAACATTGCAGCAGAAACATATACTGAAGGAAATAATGTTTTTTATGTTCTCCTAGGAATATTAACTCTTGTGTTTTTGATAAAATGAATTTTTATTGATAAAAAAATACAATTTCTGCTTGTCACAAGTTTTCATAACATGAGGAGAGCGCAAACTTCCGCGATGATTATTTCAAGACAAAACAATTTGTGGTATAAATAAGGTGTGCTGGGTGAAGCTTTAATATATGATGTTTAAGTTTCGATCGAAAGTTTTCATTTCAGTTGCATTGAATTACAGGTAAGATTTGTTCAATCTTGACTTTTCCGTTTCTACCAAATGAAGTGTCATGTCGGCAGCGAAAATTCAAACACAAATTAAATAAATTTTTCAATCTATTTTTGCATAATGGAAAAGAAACCTATTGCCATGGATATAATGATGTGTTTTTATTCTCGAATATTTAATTAGGGATGTTCAGCTATCATATTGCGGGAAATATGCCATGTCGGCAGCGTCAAAGTAGAAGATATTTGTTACGAAACTGATGCATGCGTTACCGATGTTTTTTCACAATTCTTTCTTCGTGTTATGAGTTTGTTGAGTTGAGTTTTAAAGTATAAAGATAATTTCAAGTGCATTGTTTTTCCTGCCAGTTTTTCCCATTATTTATTGCTTTTTTAAACGCATCAAAAACATTAATTTTTCCGCAAAATTTAAGTTTTCAAACAAAATTATTGCCATTTTTCACCCTCTTTTCTTATACATCAATATTCAGGCCTTCGTTCGTAACTACTGCACCCAAAAATATAATTTTGTTTTAAAATAAAAAACTTACGAGCAGTTTAGTGCAAACCTCCCTCCCCTGCCAAACTCTGACTGTCTTGAATTAATTTTGTTTTTTAAGATTGTGTTAGGAATTTTATTTTATTTTGATTTTTTAACTATTAACCTATTTATCTGTTTGAAAAAACTTTGTCGCACTTAGTTAAACTGAAGCTAACTTTTAATTAGTCTCTAATTTTATTTATGAAACAAAAAGTGTTGAGGCTGTGTAAGTATTATTATATTCTAAGTAATAATTTATTTTTAAAGATAAAAGGTAGTGAAAGTGTTTACTTTTGTACACCAAGTGTGAATCTGTATTATTTGTCAATTCGGTAGCCTTCTCATCATGTCGGTAATGCTCAAAGACAACCCCCCTAAAAGGGGGTAAATGTTCACCTTGACCATGCCCCTAATTTTTAAAAAAAGTTGTAACTAATGTGTACTTGAAATACCCTATTAATTTTGTTTTCTGAGTATCTTTAAAAAATTTAAATTTCCATGGTCAAATTGGCACTTTTCCTGATATTCAATCATATACCATTTTTCGTCCAAAAAGGTATGAGAGGACTTGAAAACATAGTTTTGTAGTGTAAGGTTATTTTTCAATTAGAATAAGTTGTTAAAAGACACCAGTACAGATAGTGAGAGTTCTTTCTCAAACACCAAACTCAGTAACTACTTTCATCATAACTTTCTATCTCCTTGTACTGAAAAGGGGGTTTCTCCTAACTTTGAATCCTATCCCTGTTATTGAAAATTGGTGCTGTGCCAAGTTAAAACATTTAATCAGATTGTTGCAAGGAAAATATTTATTCATAAGTTAGATGATTTGTAAAGCTGTTTTTAAAAGTCAACATTTTGGTTTTATTGGGTTTAATGGCGCAAGAGCCTTTATATAAGCTGTACTGCTCTTTTTTGTATTACAGCACTTATTAATATATTTTTTTTTTTTTTGCATCAAAGTTTTGTATGATTGCTTATAGTAAATTATCATTGAAAGAAAAAAAAATCTCTTTGGGCTTTTTGGATGAAAATACTAGGTTTTTAAATAAATCTTGGTTGAATAATGAATATTCTGAAAATGAAATGGGAAAACCTTGTTAAAACTCTCAATAGTAGATACCCATTATGGTAAAATTGCTAAAAAGAGGAGGGTGGGGATATTTTTAGTGTATTTTGTTAAATAACAAAATCATAAATACCCTTCAGAAAATTTAACATCAGTATCCAAAGCTGCTTTGATGGATTGATGAAAAGATCGTCCTTTAGATTCTTTAGGCTCATTATAAAAAGCAGCTCCAAGTTTGCATATGGTTTCAAACCAAACATGAGTTGATGCTAGCTAAAGATTAAATAGAGAAGCATTTCATAGTTTCAATTTAGTACAACTCTAAACATAAATTACTATTCTTATCAATCAGAATGATATTAAGTGCAAGATCTCAATTATTATAACATGCACAGTTAGGTATTACAAAGCACACACACACACGCATATATATATATATATATATAGATATATAATCAAGATTAACAGTTTAAAGTCTGCAAATTAAGTAAAACCTGCAAAGCTAAATCTAAAAAATCTATATGCTGCTCCTGCCCTCTGAAGATTAAGCAGCGCATTACCCATGTTGATGTTTTACATGTTAGTTTTAAATTTCAAGTAGTTTTAAATGTTTTTCCTGATGTTTCTCATTGTTGTTCTATTTATTTCTGTTACTCCAATTTATGCACAGTTACTCTTCATGAGCTATTATTGTCTCTTTTTGATATATATATAGATATATATATATACACATACTGTCGGCCCCGCTTAATCGGGTAATGAATAATTGAATACCCCACTTATACGAATTTAACATCCCTAGAACCAAAAATTTCCTCATGCCATAGACGCAATGTTAAAAATCTCTGCTTAAACAAATACCCTGCTTAATTGAAATATATTTCTTGGAACCCACAATATTCATTTAAGCGGGGCCGACAGTGTATATATATATGTATATATTTTTTGGTAAAATATGATTCACAGCTGAAATGATAACAGATTAGTTCTATGGCACACTGTTCAAATAACAGTAAGTAAGTGTAAACAGAAAATAAAATAATAAATATTTCAAATTGTACTATATAAATATAGATACGTAAAAGTTTTGAATGGACAGATTCAGGTTTTTGTGTTAAAGGAAGCTTGTATTAAGCATTTAAATATTTATTTGGCTCCAGTTTGATTTTATGTCTTACAGCGAACATGGATGCTAGCTAAAAGAAATTTTGTTCTATCTTTCAAAAATCAAATTGAAATAACTGGAGAAAAAAAACTTTTTTTTTTTTTTGGGCCATAAAACCACATATTACTAATTCCATTAATCCATTATGTGAAAGACATTTGCACTTTAAAAAATATACTTTAAATAATATTATTTAACAAAAATAATAAAACATTTCAAAAACTCTAAAAATGGACTTTAAACATTTAGGAACAGAGAGACAGCATCCAAAACAAATTAATGCTTGTAGCTATTGGAAATAAATTTAGAAAAACATGATACTAAATGATTGACTTTAGTATAAGACTGGATATTTTAAGAACTTTCACAAAATGCCACAATTATATGAGTTTTAAACAAACAGAATGTGATTAATTTTATTTAAACATATAAAGACTTAAGACTACAATTTATGGTATGCATGTAACAACAATATCTAATCTGCAAAATTCTAAGAGAAATGAACTGAAATTTTCAAAGAAATAGGAATAACCAAAATATAAGTAGTTGAAAATCTTTTACCTCAAAATAGGCAGGTACAGGATAGCGACCTACATTATCATCAAAGCCCTTAGATAGTGCTAAGTTAATATGTTGGAATAGAAATTTTGAGAAACTGTGCTCTGTATTATCACTTCCAGCAGATGGATCAAAAATTCCATTCTCATAAACAGAACTTGTTTTTAAACTGCTAGGCTGTGTCTTCAGTTTAGATTCAGAAGAATCTGAAAACGAAAAATTCAGCATTAAAATAAGGTTCAAATGCATGTAAAACTTGGAGTATCTTTAATACTGTTTTTAAAAAAAAGAGTTGTTTTCTTAAAGTGTATAAAGAAGCATTAGTAACAATAACTGCAGTATTTTCTGTTCTCAAGACACACTTGTATGACAGAGTCTACTGTCTTACTGTAGTAGTCCGTGCAAAGCTTTTATAGCTAGAAGAGATACAGAAGTTTTTTTTTTTGCATTTTTGTTTTATTGTACCCCTCCTCCCTGGTAAACCAGTTTTTATTCATCTCTCCTCCCGTATTGATAAAGTAAAAGATGTAGGGCAGTATTTAATCAAATTGTAGATTGAAAATATAAATTAATTTATACTTCCATAAATTCATATTAAAGTTACAAAAGCATAAAATATATTAAGTAACCAGGGCCCATGCTCAGAATTGCCACCTCGCCAAATGTTTAAGTGATAAAGACACATAAATAAAAATAACTTACAAACCTGAGCAGCAAAAATCTTCCTGCATCACTATTTGCTGTAAGTGTCTATTTGCTAAAAACATATAATTATAAAATGAATTATTCAGCTCTACATTGAGCATTTCATGTTAAAAATATAATGCCATAAAAGGTGCTGAAGAAACCATCATCCCTCTTATAGCTTTTTCTCAATTACAAAAATTTCATGGCGGTATATTGCATGTTTCTGCCTTAGCCCTTGCTCTGGGGACGGCAATTTACTGATTTATGCTGCCGTGCTAAGCACAAAAGTCGTATCTGCACTTTTTAACAAAATTGAGTTATCACCACCAGGTGACTCTTTGTGACGTATTTTACTTAAATACAAACTTATATGGTCATTTGAGAACGGGAAATATTTTTTATAAATTTTTGAAAAAGTTTCATCTGAATCAAATACATGGTGGCGCAAAACTTTAAAGGGTGTTATCTCAGTTTGAGCTCGACTGTAGATACGTCTTTTGCGCTTAGCACGGCAGTATACCTGTAGCTTTGCCTTAAATTTACAAGTTGCACCGTACCACTGTGTGGTCTCTTGCTGGTGTTCTAATTTTTCATTAGCTACCAGTTTTTTGACTCTCTTTGCTTCTATAAGAGGAGTTTTGTCTCCAACTCAGTGAACTCCTATTCCGGGCTGACGAGTGCCAATAAGCATGAAACTGCAGTCCTTGGATGGAATAACTGAGTTGGTGGTGTATTGCATAGTTTAAAGGGTAATGACGGTTTTGCATCTCATAGAATCTTATAGAAATTTTAAAAAACACTTACCAAGATCACTGGCCATTTGGCAGTGTGATCTTATTTGTGTCAAGAAAAATCCAACAAAATCTGTGATATAAGGCTTAGAAGAAAATATGTATACAAATTCTTGATTGGCAGGAACTGCAAAAAGGGAATTTCCACTAAAACAGAAATTAGAAAGAAAAAAACATGAGAAAAATATAATTACAATTTTTCAAAAATTCTTTTAAGAAATAATGCATTTTTATCTGTTCAATAGTACTGCTACTTCAAGAACAGAGCTTTATTCAAAAATATTTTTGCAACAGTTGAAAACAAAAGATTTTTTTTAAATCAAAACCATTTTTTTTTTCATAGTTTACTTTTTCATTTAGAAAACAAAAATTAAGTTTTTGCAACTTTTCTCAAAAAAAAAAAAAAAAAAAAGAAAGCAAAATATGGAATTGAAATGTTAAATTTTTGATGTTTTCATGCACCAACACAAGTTTGCTATTTTAATTTGAAATCTGAAATCTGAATTTAAACATAATTTTTAATCCTATAGTATTTTCTTCTAAAAATTTTGCTCATTTTTAACATTTGAATTTGAATTAGAAGGCCAAATGTCCCATGCTTGAATGCTTGATATTTAATTGACTAAGAATTATGGGAACATCTTTTGTCAGAAGCCGGAAATATTTCATACCCATCAATCAGCAATAGACTTGTAATGCTTTGTTGTTTTTGGATATTTATTTCAGATTTAAATAGCTAAATTATTAATTTTACATAATAACATGTTTTGCTAATGTGTTTCATCTAATAATTTTTAATTTTAATGAGATAAAGAGGATACACAAATTTAAAATAACACATTTTCAGTCAAAGGATTCTATTCTTGCAAATTCAAGACAATGAGAAACTAATTCTATTTACACAAAATTATATCTATAGAATTTTGAGATATCCATGTAATAGGGTATCCCTTTCACTATTAAAAAAAATAGCCTGTCTGAAAAGTCTGGAAACACATTTGTGTATACAAGTAATAACATTAGAAAAGAGCACAGGCGTTTGGTTTAAATACTAGAAAGGGAAAAATATAAGATTAAAATAAAAGACATAAAGCTATTTTAATCATCCTCAAATCATGCAGTTGGGATTCAAAAGAAAAAGTTTCAAAATTTCATATGTATATATATATATATATATATATATATATATATATATATATATATATATATATATACAGTCAATTTTCGATAACTCGAATTTAAAGGGACCGAAAAAAAACTTCGACTTATCGGAAGTTCGACTTATTATTAGTTTCGATTTCCAACATTTTAATAATAAAAATTTGGAATCTTCAATTAGTATATAGATAACTGACAAGTTTAATTAATTAAAATTTACACTATTCGAATTAAAAAGTTAAGAAAAAAAAAGAAATCCTTCTTTAATACATATTTCATTCTTGTGGGATAATCCGTCATTTTAAGCTGCATTGAGCAGTTCTGTAATTTGAAAAATGGTAAATATTACCGGTTATTTGATATCGTTCTTCCTTGGCAACAAATTCACTTTCTTACATGGTTTGTATGTACTCCTCGTTGCAAACCTCAGTGTTTTAATCACATTTCTTAAATTCACATTAAAGAAAAATTTTCTTTATCAACTGCTTTAAAAGTCGTTTGTTTTAAATTTAATAATCACTATGTCACTGTTACGATTCATTGAAGATTGAAGAAGCAAAACTTTTGGAAATCTAATTCCTTACAGACGCAATAAGTGCAAACAATACAGCAAGAACGATCCACATGTGTTATTCCTTTATTGCACATTGTTTCAACAGATCTTCTTTTGACTTCAGATTTTCCCTGAATGAATCCCTCCCCCCCTCCCACACCAGAGAAGAATAAATAAAATTTCATGCTCTCACTTGAAAGTTTTTTCTGCTTTTTAGCTATCAAATGTTTAGTTACTTCAAAAAAACTTCGAGTTAAGAGAAGTAAACTTCGAGATATGTATGAAAATTAACATAGGATTGAAGACAAAGGGATCGGGACCGAATAAGAAATTCGAGTTATAGTAATATTCGAGCTATCGGACTTCGAGTTATCACGAATTGACTGTATATATATATATTTTTTTTTTTTTTTTTTTCCAGCTGCCCATTGTTTGACCATGAAAAAGTTAGCAGCTTCTGAATTATGATTCAAAAATGAAAAACAAGAAATGGCAGAATAAGTAGAAACTTTACTTGTGTTGTTACTATTAGTGTAAAACTTCATCTATGGTTAATAAGTGCAAAGCACTTGACCCAGTCACTGGGGGAAAATACAATGTATAGTCATTAAAAAAAAAAATTGAAAGAAAATTACATGGTTGAAAAAAAATCTTAATTGCATACCCTTGTAGTGGAAATACGCAACTACTGTAGTAGTTCACAACTACTAGGCATACTCTGTTTTATCTATGTGCTTCTTAGGAATCTAATAGTAATTAATGATTTTAAAGTTTGAAGAAAAGTTACTTGATTGGACTTTACAAAACAGAAATGATGAATTTAAAAGATAAAATCAACATTCAATCAATTGCAAAAAAAAAAAAAAAAACAACAAAAAAAGAAGGATTATTTTTAATTTAAAATTAAAAAACAAATTACCTAACATTTGTAATAACCCTGCTTTTGCGTAAAATTCTGTAAATTTGATCTTCAAGTGAATGTTCCAATCTTTTCAAAGGTGATTGCTTCTAAACCATAAGAATAAAAAAATCTTACAATAAATACTTTAAAATTCAAATTTAGATACATTTTTATACAATAACATATCATACATCAAGAGCAAAACTTGAATTATAAAATATGCCAATTGAAATCATTTGTAATTGTTACTCAATTACACAAAAGAATTTCATATTTTTTACAGAAATGGCAAAAAAATAAATGAGTAAAATGTTTATGTGATGATTAGATACTCATAATCTATATTTTATATAGGTTGTCATAATGAAATAAAATATATATCAGCAAAAAAAAAGAGAGAGAGAGAAGTAAATGATACATTCTTGCAAACCTACTTTTGATTTAAATCTACTTCCTCCATCACCAGCAATGGAATTAGCATCATTTGAATGAAATAATGAAGAGGACTGAAACACAAATAAAACTCGTGGTGAACATGGTCGTCCATTTTGCAACCAATCGTTTGATATTTCAGTGGAAGATAATACCTCTCTAAACCATGAAACAGCTCTCAATCTAAAGTAAAATTGAACAATACATTACCAGCAGAATAATTTGCGATGTTTCACAAACAAATTTATAAAGAATTTCACAAGAAAAAACTAAACAGGAATTAAAGAAATATAACTAAAAACATATTATCTGTAAATGAAACTATAGCACCAGATAAAAACACATTTCAAAAATGTGTATATGTTTTTATATCCGCAGGAAAAATGTGAAAACATACTATAAAATAAACCAAAAAAAAAAAAAAAAGGAAAGAAAGAAAGAATAGCATACCTCATAGTTTCAAGTGATCTAAACAAATACACATAACTAAGATCAAAACAAGCAGTTGGATGAACAACCTAAAAAAGAGTGATAACCACAAAATTAAAGAAGTATAAAAAAATGTAATGGAATGGATGAATAGAAAAAAATAGAATGATCATCATTTATTTCAAAAGGCATAAAATAAACTAGATATGATAGAATAATGTATTTACTATAGAAAGAATGTAAAACAGAATGAAATCTTACTATTATAATATGGGATATGCAAAATAGCATCAACAGAATTTTGGCATAGTCAAAATGAATGTCACTCCAAACTTCCAAAAAGCTCTGAAAATTATTTAAAATATTATTAAAGGAAAGAAACAATCAACTGTGCATAATGCTTAATTTCAAATGCAACAAACAATTAACTACTTGTCAGAATAAAAAAAAATATTGTTCTTAAGAGCCTTCACTCTTTGGACATCATTATAGCTAATAGGCAGGCCCGTCATTTCAAGTTTTTAAAGGGGGGAGGGGGCAAAGGGGGAAAACACAATGCAATTTTTAAGAAAAGCAGTCGAAAACTTTGTACAATAATGAAGTTAAAAATGCAAGACGTGTCTAAAAGTACAAATAAAAGGTTTAAAAATAAAAGGTTTTCTAACTCTTTTTAAACTTTTTATTTGTACTTTTAGACACGTTGTCTTGCATTTTTAACAATGCAATTTAATCAGAAACAACAAAAACCAAGCCCCTTTTTTGTAAATACGTTGATTTTTCAAAGATGGGGGGGGGGGGGGGCAATTGACCCCCTCCCCTCCTGAATCCCTTAAATGAAGGGCCTGCAAATAGGTGGGATTGTTTTCAATCATTAGCTCTTTTCTCTGTGCATCGCAAAAAAAAAAGTTCCTTGTAACTTGTAACTCTGAAACATGTGTTGCAATTCTTATTGCTATTTGAGCAATTTTAATGCTTGTTATAATGTTTATAACATTTCGCTCAAAGGTCAACATTTTAATCTCAAATCACTGATATTTGAATAGTAAATAGTATTATGCTGCTGTGCTAAGCACAAAAGTCTTATCTGCACTTTTTGACGAAAATAAGTTATTGGCACCGAGTGGTTCTATGTGGTGTATTTTTACAATGTTTTATGGTCGTTTGAGAACTGGAAGTATTATTTTAAAAAATCTGTAAAAATACCTCCTGAATCAAAAACATGGGGATGCTAAAACTTTAAAGTGTAATATCTCATTTTGAAGCCGTCCGCAGATATCACTTTTGCGCTTAGCACAGCAGTACGGTTTAGGATTTGGCAGAAAATTTACAACAAATTTTATCAACTTAAATTGCTATAAGAGTTGTTAGGTTCAGCCAAAGTTTCCAAAAGTAATAGCTTTCAAAAGACAATTAAACAAAAACTACAATCAGCATGGAGCCAAAATTAAATGATTTGTTTGAGAGAAGCAGCAAAACATTTGAGAACAGCTTTTCTGTTTTTACTGTATACAAGGTTTCTCCCACAAAAGTAATGAGTCTTTTTTCAAAAAAAAAAAAAAATTGTTTTCATTAAACATGTAGTGCAACTTGATACTTTTGAAAATAGTCTCCTCCTGCACTTATACACCATTGCCAATGTGATTTTAAATGAATCGTAAACATTCTGGAACTCGCTTTTGGGAATTCTTTCGAGGTTCTTTCAATGTTGTCCAGGGCCTCCGGATGCTTTCCTTTAAGATCCCTTTCAGGGCCGTCATTTCGGGTTTCAGGGTGGGGGGTCAATTGCCCCCCCCCCCCCCGCCTTTGGAAAATCAATGTATTTACATGTAAGTATTCTTGGGAAGAAAAAGAAGTTTGTTGGGGCTATAGGGGAGCTGTGGCATCGTTAAAACACTGATCTTTGGCTGATAGGAAGTGACAACGAAGGAGGTGTGACAACGCGTTCTCAAGGTGAAGTTCCCATAATCACAGGATCTCATCGGACACGGGGACTATATGATTGAGTTTTTAACCTTTTAATCCGGGTTGTTCATATAGAAATTTTTCTTTCGACCCAGGTAGTACGACAGTTTAACCACAGATTTTTTTTCCATTGAAAAGAGAAGGTATAAACAGTTGTACCAGACGTATGAAACCTTGAAAAAATCCCTGGCTCTAAAGGGTTGGAGGGAAAATTTCAACCCCATCCTCTAAACTAGACAAGACTTATGGTACAACATGTGTGTCGCCCGGTTCCTAAAGGTTAATTGTTCTGACATCAAACAAACTTATTTGACGGTCTTTGCTTAACAAATTTCTCACACAAGAGACATTATCATCCATTTGCAATGTTGATAGCAGTGGTCGGAAGTAGCGCGCTACAAGTAGCGAAACTACTGTAGTAGCTACATTTTTTAGTAGTTTGTAGTGTAGCGCACTACTTTTTAAAAAAAGTAGAGTAGTGAGTAGCGCGATACAAAAAAATAGTAGTTTGTAGCGATTTCTGCAAACTACTTTTAAATTAAAAAAATAAATAAATAAATGAACAAAATTTTTAAAAAAGAGAGAACGAAGGAAAAAAACTAGGATTTCTTGAGGCGAATATTCGCAAAAATTGAAAAAAAAATCTAAAAAGGACAAATTTTAGCAAAAAAAGGTACAAAAAGGAAAAGTAACAAATAAATTCAAAGAAAATTCCTATTTTTATTCCATTTTGGAATGAGGTAATTTTTTAATCTAAACCACTTTTCGAATTTTTTCGGTCGATTCTCAAACGGTGTATTCTTGTTATTTATTTATTTTTTAAAAAGTAGCGAAGTAGCAACTACATTTCAAAAGTAGTGTAGCTCGCTACATTTAAGAAAAAGTAGTTGTAGCTGTAGTTAACTACATTTATAAGAAAGTAGTTGTAGTTGTAGTTCGCTACGAAAAATATGTAGTTTTTCCAACCACTGGTTGATAGATGCCCATGATGGGCCTCACAGGCCACTTCTTCACGACGTCACATGAACAACTAGTAGGTACACCTTTTTGACTTGCAACAAGCAATCATCCTTGAAGGCCTGAGTGAGCAAATCAAACATTTCCTTTGCTGTCTTTTGAAGTTAGATACAAAATTTTATCATAGTGTTACTCCAATTTCTCACAATCCTAAACATTAACGAGGTTCCCTTAAAAAAAGGTCCCACTGCTCCAAGAGATTGTAGATAATTGCAACAGGTCTCACTGGAAAGGTCCTACACCCCCTCACTTCCAACTAGCCTTGTAAATATGCACTGTACAAAAGCATGGTAAAAAAACGAGGTTCATCACTTTTGAGACAAACCCTGTATGTTTCTGTACTTAGAAGACAAAAATATTAAGCACTATTTCAGCAGAAAAAAAAGCTAATTCAAAACCATAATTTCTTTAGAGAAAGTTCTAAAGGAAAAATTAAATTATATTACCTTAACTTTCAATTCATCTTCCATTTCTCGGCACGTATTCAGCAATACATCTGAATCATTTATTCCTTGCATTTGTAAAAAAATTGAACGGGAAGGAACATCATAATACCCATTGACGTCACACTTCTAATTTGAAAAATAAAATAGTACTTTAGAACTTTTCTGAGTCCTTAACATCTGATGATGCACATCGTACATAATCAATTTCAATAACATTTTAAGAGTCAAATGAAATTAGTAGAACCAATGAAATATTTTCAAGGTTGTATGAACAATATGACAAAGCATTATCACCAGGAACACCAAGAAGCGAAAAATATTTTGACACTTTAGCTCAAAAGATGATCTTAACTGCAACCAAAAGCATTACTTAATGCAGCAATTTGTGACAGATTTAGGAACAATGTCATCATTCACTCTAGAGTTTAGACCACAATTGCTTTATCCACTGGCATATTTGTTCAAGTAAAAGTAAAGAACAAAATTAATGGTCACCACCAATCGAAAAAAAAAGGCTATTTCAAACAACCTGTCAATTGCCACCTGAAAAGAGAATTAAACGACATAAAAGTGAACAAAAGGCAATAAGTACAGCGATGTAGAGCAAAATGAAATAATGGGGGAACGTGAAATGATCAATTTTTTTCTATTTGCAGTGCCACCTACTTTGCAATATTTTAACTAAGTTCCAAAACAGAAAGTTGGTTCTAGTCAAAAAAGAAATACATCTAAAGATCAAAGAAAAAAAAAACAATAAGTCATTTTCAAAATTTGATACACATATTGTAATATTTGAGGTATTTCAAAAATATTTATTGTAGTTATATAAAATGAAAAAAAATCTTGTACTCACCATTTTGGGTATGTATTGAGATCTACTAGTGTCCAATGCAGTACTTATTTAGTTCACATTAAGCATATTTTGATTTTAAATAATCAAAGCAAATTAAGCAAAAGCATGCAGGGCAAACTGGATGGGATAAAGTAAAATAGTTTATTTTCGTTACTAGTCATTACTTCATTTATTAAATCATTTACGTATTTTTTTTTATTAATTCATTTATTCGTTTACTTATTAATTCACTTGTTTTCTTCTTATTCATTCTCTATTTTATTCATTCATTTATTTTATTTGTTCATTTATTTATTTGTATATTTTTTATTATTAACTTATCTATTTATTAATATAAGACCATTTTTAAGGCTAGTGGGAATTTGATATAAAAATGAAATTTTCAGGTGAGGGTTTGTGAGTGTCTGGAGAGCCTCTCATCTTAACAATGATTTAAAAGTTTGCATGATGAGTTTTATAAGTTAATTAATTTATTTAGATGTAAACAATTTTGAAACATACTTCATATAAAAGATAAGCAGTGTATCCTGCTCTGAGAGCAATAATTATTATCCCAATTTATCATTTAATCTCATCTATATAAAACGCTAAATTATACTCAACTTACGGTCGTACTTTTTCCTCTTTTTTCTTCATCAGTCTGAAAATGAAATAAAGATCACTGTATTTTGTAGCACATATAACTAAAATGCTATTCATACGAGTCAACTATACTTTAAAAATAATTATTCTGCTTTAAAAATCACTAATCAGTTTTTTTTGCTGACGTGTTATTAAAAAATTATTCTGCCTTCATAAAGGATATATATATGTTGAAAAGTTTACCATTATCAAAGAATGCATGACTTGCTTAGGAACAGCTAAGTTTTATTACCAAATAAGTATGGAATTATGCTTTTAAATTGTAATATGAAAGTGAAAAAAAAAAATTAAATAACTTGAAACTACAGTCGACGCTCGATATACCGACCGTCTCCGTCCTACAGAAAACGGTCTTTATAAGGAATGGTTGCTGTAAGAGGTAGAACATAGAGTATATTGGGATACAATCGGGGGTTTTCTCACCGGTCGTTATATTGGGATGGTCTTTATAACGTGTGGTCGTTATAACGAGCGTCGACTGTACTAAAATATCCTTTTTTTTCAGAAAATAAACAAATGAATATAATAAAAAAAATAAATAAAAATTCAAAAACTGCCAAGAAATCATGCAAAATAGGAATTTTGACATTTTAAATCAAATCAGTTTTATCCCATTCCTCAGCTGAGCTACACAGAGAGACATAAGTAAATAAAACAATAGCCCAGTACAACTGATTTCAAAAAAGTACAATAAACTGGTTTCTTTTGATTTTTCCTGACCATTGCGAAAATAATAATAATTATCTGCAGTATTCGATTAGCAATATGCATTAACTATTGTCTTATTTTTTATTATTCTTTTAATTCAAAATTTAAAAAAATGAAAAGAAAGAAAAAGAAAAGAAAATTTTTCAAAGATTATCTGTGAAAACCCATCAATACAATGGATAAAAAAGAATTGGTTACTTATGGCAATGCAAGATGTCTGATACTTTTTTCTTCAGAGCCTTTTCATTCACTGCTCAATGTTCGTACACATAACATAGTTAGCATGTAGCCAGTTAGTTAGCATAATGATTAAATGAACAGCCAAAGTGTACATTTGACTTCTTAGAGTGATGGAATAAAACAATTAGCACCAAAAATATAAGAACATACAATAACTTTCCTTTTTGAAATAGTAAAACATACTTGCCTGAAATATATGCCTATTTAAAGCTTCAGCAATAACATGCTCTTTGAATTGGGATGCATTTAAAGTACTTTTGCCGATGACAGATATAACACAAACTTTTTCTTTCTTAACAGTTTCTAAAAATTTTCTACAAAAGAAAATAACAAATAAATAAATTAGAATCATTAAGAAAAAAAAATACTCTCAATATCTAGCTAACAAACCCAAAGCTTTCACTTATTGAATGCAGTAAAAGATCGAGGTTACTGTTTATATTGATTAACTGTTGATGAGCTAGAACCAAATTTAATATTTTATGAAAATCATTTAACATTCAAAAGGCACTTAGGTAGCTAAAAACGTAAGATTTTATAAGGTGTCAACAATTTATCGATAGTAATATATATTGAAATTAAGACCTAAAATTTCTTCCACATAATTTTAGGAAGGATCTGCAGACTGCTCTCATTCTTAAAGACACAAATAAGTTTTCTATTTATTTGCAGCTAACTTTAGACAAGATCCTTCACACAGAAATGTATGAATCATTATTTCAAGTTAAAAAAACTTCTTGAACAAAAACTCATTTCTATAGGAGACAAACAGTGACAAGTTACTTAACAGCTTTAATCTGTCCGCAACCTGTTTTTTCCACAGTGGTCTTACATACCGCTATAGAAAAATGTGATGAAATTTCACTAAATGCACATGCTAAAAGATGATGAGAGAGAGAAGGTGATCAAAAATCACTGACACATCCCTGTGAAATTGTGTCTGATAATTCGACAAATTTTGAGGTAAAAATTGCAATATTGGAGTTTTATTCGGCAAACTAAGAATTTCTGCCCTCCCAAAAATTGAGCTTTGGGGCTGTACCCTCTACCCCTCTCCTGAAAGTGATGTTCAAGATCTAAAGAAACAAGAATTTATCAGGAAAATATATTTATTTGAATTAAGCATGTATTAGGAGTGGTGAGGTGAATATTTGATCGATCTGTAAGACCACATGTTCCCTATTCCGGATTAACAAAGTTCCAAGAAACAAAATGCAAAACAAAGCTTAGGGATAGTGCCAGAGGACTGGAAACTGGCTAACATTACACTGCTCTTCAAGAAAGGGTCTAGAGATAATGTAGGAAATTATAGGCCTGCGAGTCTAACTTCAGTGGTTTGTAAAATTTTTGAAACAGTGATCAAAATTATTATGAATTTCTTAGAAAATAATGGGCTGTTGACTAGCTTGTAGTATGGTTTCAGAAAAGGGTCATTCCATGTGAAATCAACACACTGATTCAGACTTGATGTCTCAGATTTTCATGATTTTTGGTATGCAGCATTATATCATAGACATATGAAAAAATACCAAATTTCAGTTACATAGCCCAATTATTTTTGAAGTTATAAATTTTTTAAATTTTAAATTTCTTTGAAAAAACACCATATTTTAACACATTAAAATGCCTATAGGCTCGCAACCAGTGGTGATATTAACCTGGGACTGGTCTCATTTTAAAGCTGTTGAATAGGGCTTTATTATGATATGCTACAACATAGGGGTTAAATTTTTAAAAAAATTTAAATTTTAAAATTAAATTTTAAATTTTAAATTTTTCAAAAAGTGGCAATTTTAAAAATTCCAAAAAATTACCAAAAATTGTTTGTGATGTCTTAATACATATTGCAAAATTCTATGATGGGATCTCAATGGGATCAGGAGATACAGGGCTTCAGAAATACACGTTTTGTGAAAAATACCAGAATTAGTATCAACAGAGGAAATTTTGTACAGTTTATTGAATGAAACAAACAACACATATCAATAAAACAAGCAGTGGCTATTACTTTTAATTTTTTAAATAGAGGAATATCACATAGACACTTACCATTCTCAGCCTTATTTTATGAGTTAATTATTAACAAATTAATTTATGAAGACTTCAATTGTTGGAAGATACCCACACATTTGTTTAGTTCACTGTCTGGTAAACTGTATGTTCGGCCAGTCTGAGTGGTGGGGTTCACTTTGCACATTACATCTGAAAATGGGATCCACAGTGTGTCAGGTGGTGTGGGATATATAAATGAGGATGACGGACCTGAAGGATGGAGGAATGTAACTTGCACTTGACTGCTGTCTTCATCTTTATCCAGAACATAACTCAACCACCAAGTCTCATTATAGATAGATGTTATATACCCACTAATGTCTGAAAATGATGTCTGCTGAACGTCCTTCAAAACAGGAAATATGCTTGAAACATCTGCAGAAGAAAATAACTTTGCATTTACTTTGGTTCCACATCTGAGAGGTATAAAGGCATGAAATTTTTGGGTTCCTGATATAGTTAGAGCTGTATCGTACCGGTTAGCCAGTTGTTCTTCAGTTTTAATGTATTCTTCAATGGTCACAAATACAAAGTCGATGTTAGCTATGTTCTTATGTGACCATTCAAATAATTGCCTTGCATTCGTGATTTGATCCTGATACGGTCTTTGTAGGCTTGCTCTGGCGGCTAGTCTTTTTACTGTGGCCCCGAGCCCATCGCATGGACCTTTGCCATGTGCTGTAGCTGAAAAGTGCCATTCAGCCTCAGCTCCAAAATCTTGCTTGTAATTACACAAGTTAATAAAATTTTTTTTATTTTTGTATTGGGCTGCAGAGCCATCAGAGAAATAAAAGAATTTTTTGACAGGTCTTTGAAATTTGCACTTCAAGTATTCCATCAATTTTTTCTGGAACAGGTAGACAGCTGTAGTGTTGTGGTTGAGGCAGTCTGATATTATTACGAAATTTAAATGCTCAACTTCCTTCTCTTTAAAATATACCACAAAAGGGTGAATGGTTGCCTGAGTATTCGACCAATGATATGATTGTGCCTCGTCTTGTATAATAATAGAATAATTCTCAGAAAAGTCACAAATAACAGCTACTTCACATTCCAGAAGATTTTCCTTTGTGTGTCTCAAAAATGCACTTTGTTCTTTTGCTATAAAGTGATGACGAAGTAAGATAGGAAGTTTATTACAAAATACATCAATAAATTCACTAACCGGTTTTTGGATAATTTCTAAGTTACATCGATCCACAGAGATCCACTGTCTGTATGTGATAGTCTCAATTGCATTGTCTTCATATGCTTTTTCCAAAAGTTCTCTAATCCCTCTGGTACCCGGACATGACACACAAGTTGAAAAGAAGCAGTCAGTTGATGGTGGGGGGCTGCAAACCATCATTTGCAGGCAGTCCTTGTATGTTTTTATTTTTCCATCTGTCATTGAGCTCATTCTTCCATTTTCAAACATAAGCTTCACATTCTGATGAGTAGTGCACACACAGACTGAGTGTGTTCCACTCTGGCCTGCTAGCACACAATTTTTGGGTTTCAGCTCTGCAAATTTAGAAAATCCTACTTTTACAGCTGGGAATTTTTCTTTGAAAACTTCATAGGCTTCTTTTAAATTATTAAGCATCAACCTTTTTGCAACATGTTCTTTAATACCTGTGCTGTGGTCTTTCACTGATATAAAGTCCTTAATCCCCGGCATTGCTCGGCTTATTTCGTCACTTGTATAAAATCCTTTCACAATATCAACGGTATGCTTTGATAAACTTTTTCCTGGTTTCATATCAGGACCAGACAAGGCGCCCTTTTCTTTCAACAATGTCTTGGCTTGTCGAACTAAATAGTTAGGGGCTGAAAATTCCCGCATTACTTTCCTCACACTCCAGCTGTCAGGCATAAGAGTCAGCAGTTGAAGCTTCTTCTTCCTACTAGTGAAGCTGTTGTACAGTTTTTTCACATGTGTAAAGAACTCGTCTTGTGAATCATCATTCTCTTCATCGCTCGATGCATTCACTAGCAGTTTTCTCTTGACAGCCACATTGATTCGGTTGGCCTTTTCAGTAGAGTAAATTTTTGATTGCATCCTCTTTTTGTCTACAGGCGACTCTCCCATCTCTAAAAGAGAGCTGTTAAGGGAACTCAGAGCTTCAGATTCATTTGAAAATGGTATATCTATAGGTGATTCTTCAATTTCAGTATCAGACTGACTTTCTTCAGGTACCTTGCTAGTTCCAGGGGAAGTTTCCCCATCTTTTTCATTTTTCAACTTTGTCAGCTGCTTCCTACAACTATCACAGACCACGGATAACTCGGATGTTCCTGGAATCAAGTCACACATCCATGAAGTAACACGTCTCAGTCTTTTTCTTGCATGGGAGTGATTTGGCTTATTAAAAGGGTTAAAGCAATCCATTTTTACTATCTTGTTAGTGGTATCCATCATGAAAGTGATAAATAGGGAGAAATCAGCAAGGAAACGTGCAGGGGCCAAGAAATAAGTTATCTTCTTGATACAACATCACATGAAACATCAAATGAACTTCCTACAAGCAACTGTGATGCTAAACTAGCTGTAAATGAGTGATCTTGTCTGCTTGACCAATCAGCTTATACTTGTGAAAAGGGGAATCCCCCCACGGAGGGAAATCTCCCTTTTCTTACAGTTAAAGGGAATTTCCCTTACTTGTATTCCAATCAGCTTTCACCTAGTTAAAGGGGTTTCCCCCAAGGGAAATTCCCTTTTTATCTGAGTAAAAGGGGGTTTCCCTCTACATGTAGGCAAATGAGAGGTTTGCAAACATGGTAAAATGAAGTAATCACTGCGTTTTATTAATATAATAGGATCCTGCACATTGCATAGGAAAATTAGTTCAAAAACAATAAAATTTTACTAATATGGTATATTATTGACAAAACATGTGTATCTCTGAAGCCCTGTATCTCCTGATCCCATTGAGATCCCATCATAGAATTTTGCAATATGTATCAAGACATCACAAACAATTTTTGGTAATTTTTTGGAATTTTTAAAATTGCCACTTTTTGAAAAATTTAAAATTTAAAATTTAATTTTAAAATTTAAATTTTTTTAAAAATTTAACCCCTATGTTGTAGCATATCATAATAAAGCCCTATTCAACAGCTTTAAAATGAGACCAGTCCCAGGTTAATATCACCACTGGTTGCGAGCCTATAGGGTCAGGTGGGGTAAAATGGGTCACGGGGTAAAATGGGTCAGGCTCTTTAGAAAATTCCTTAAAAATTGTGCAAATAATATTTTCTTTCTGCGTTGCCATTTTTATGTATTACTGACACCAGGCAACATTTCAGATGCAAAATAAGGTGCAACTTCCACTTTAAAGTTACAGATACTAGCGATTAAGTGTTTTTCTTAAAAGAAGCTTAACTGTTTTCATCATAAAAACTTTTGTTTTAAAGAAAATTAAATGAAAATACACATTAAGTTTTTAACCTACTGCATAGAGCACATTTTCAAAAATAACTTCCTGAAATGGTAAAGAAAAAACAGCAAAACTGAATTTTTTGTAGTATTAAAACAAGCGTGGGGTAAAATGGGTCATTTTTTCGCCTTAGCCTTAGCATATACTAAAAAGCTAATCATAATTTTTGCTAATTAACTCATGTTTTGGTGTTATGTATGTACATACTAATTTAAAACAAATAATATATTGTTCGGACATTCTTTTGATGCACAAATATATAACTTGTAGTGCAAAATAATTAAATTAAATCAAAAATCCAAAACTAAGAGCACAGCTTTTGCTTGATGAATTTTCTTCAGGAAATGTTGTTAGGGAGTGAAGCAAAAGTGGTTTATTTTCTCCAAAGAGCCTGGGCAACCAAATCATAGAAAAACATTCTACAGAGCTGAGTTCAAATAATGTAGTTAAAGGAACGAAATCAACACCTAAGATCTGAACAACAAGTGAGGCTGTTTCTTCGATATTAGAACAAGCAAGTCAAGCATGTGTTTTATTTTAATGCATATTAAAACTTCTATTATAAGCACACTCTCACCTACACCATTAACCAAAAGTAAAGAAGAAACTTTAAAAGTTACTCAAACGAGAAAATTACGCACATGCAGAAAGAAACTTGTGAAATGTTAACAAGCTTGACAATATTGAAAAGATTGCAATCTGAAAAAGCCTAAAGAGAAAAAAAACCAATTAAACTGACACACAGACGCAAAAAAATAAATAATAAATAAACCTTTTCTTTGAAAGAAATTCATTACTGAATCGAAGTGCATTGATAGCAACTTTTAACAGTTGAAAAGTGGGAACAAGTTGTCTTTTGAGAAAAAAGTCAAAAAGGCATATTTTCATGCCATCAATCTTCCCCACAATGTAGAATAACGTGCAATAATGAAACTTAAAAATACAGTGAAAGTTTTTTGTTCCCGGAGAGAGATGATGTTTGGAAGGATGATGCATCGTAAACAGTGCTAGACATTCCTGGCCCTGAGATGAATCCAGAGGACAATATTGCTTTCTAGAAATGTTTATATACTAATTGTTTTCTCATTAATGAATAAAAGTATCAAACTACTATTCAATAAATCATGAAATCAAATCCCTTAAAGCGTGACTCATTTTACCCCACGAGTGACCCATTTTACCCAACGCTATGGCGTAAAATGAGTCATTGACAACACATTTTCAAACTTATTTATCAGTATCAATATTTTGTTTTTTCCGAGATATTTCACTTTAAATGTCATGAGGAAGAGTCATTTGCATATCCTGAGCAGTTTATTCTCTGGTTGAATCAATATATTTTTTGCTGTCAATGCCTGATTGTAAAATTGCTCTTTTTTGACCCATTTTACCCCACCTGACCCTAGGCATTTTAATGTGGTTAAGTATCGTGTTTTTTCAAAGAAATTTAAAATTTAAAAAATTTATAACTTAAAAAATAATTGTGCTATGTAACTGAAATTTGGTATTTTTTCATATGTCTATGATATAATGCTGCATACCAAAAATCATGAAAATCTGAGACATCAATTCTGAAACTCTTCCAAAATTGTGTTGATTTGACATGGAATGACCCAAAAGGTAAATCGTGTGCTACTAATTTATTACATTTCTACGACAAGGTTACCACGGCTTTAGATAACAAAAAGTGTGTAGATGTTGTTTACATATATTTTCAAAAAGCTTTCGACAAGGTGCCTCATGTAGCACTACTTAGTAAATTAGCTGATATAGGAATAGGGGGTAAAATTCTAGTTTGGGTTAGAAATTGGCTGACAGGAAGGAAACAAAGAGTAGTTGTTAGGGGTAACCATTCTAAATGGAGTGAGGTTTTAAGTGGGGTCCCCAAGGATCAGTTTTAGGTCCCCTTTTGTTTATTATTTTTATGAATGATATTCATGAAAATGTTTCTGGAAACATGAATTGTTTTGCTGATGATGTAAAAATTATGGGGGTTGTAGAAAATGACAAACAAGTAAATCAGCTGCAACAGGATTTGGATCATATTACTAAATGGGCAGACAAATATTGGGAAATGTCAAGTGCTGCATTTAGGTCATGCAAATAAGCATACAAGCTATTATTTACAGGGTTCAGTCATTAGTAAGGCAGATAATGTTATGGATCTAGGTGTCTTAATAAATCAGGACTTCAAGTTTAGCCAACAGTGCAGCATAGCTAGTAACAAAGCCAATAGGATGCTTGGGTTTATTAATAGATCTATTTCAAACAAGTCTAAGAAGGTTCTTCTGCCTCTATATAGAAGTTTGGTAAGACCTCATTTGGAGTATGCTGTTCAGTTTTGGTCTCCTTATCTGAAGAAAGATATTAATTTATTGGAAAGGGTACAAAGAAGGGCTACAAGGTTAGTAAACGGATTTTCTAATTTAGACTATGATTCCAGACTTAGAATGCTTAATATGTATAGTCTTGAGCAAAGGAGAACCAGAGGGGACATGATTCAGTTATTTAAATTTATTAAAATGAATGATGTTGCAGGGTTAGATTTTTGCACGGAAAGCAGGACAAGGGGTCATTGTTTTAAGCTGTTCAAATCTCAGGCTAATCTGGAAATTCGAAAAAATTACTATTTTAGCAGGGTAGTGGGAACTTGGAACAGTTTACCAGAAGAGGCGGTAAGGAGCACTGGAGTAAGAGGCTTTAAGAGGGCCATTGATCTTCATTGGGGTCTTTAATTTGACTAGGACCAGCCCAGTTGGGCCCAGAGCCTGCTGCCGGTCCACATTTATATTTGTATAAAACCGGCTCGTGTTTAAAAAATGATTGAATATTTATCACGCAAAATATTTTGAGCTGTACTCTAACGTCAATTCCTTAAGCCAACGAGAAAATTGTCAGAAATCAATCCAAGAATTTTTTCCACTTAGAAATAGTAAATAAATAATAAACATGAATCAAAATATAATCTACACTTGGTGCAGAAAATATTTCTCATATTTAAAAGTTTTAAAAGTTTGAACTGTTTTAAAAGTTTACTAGTGAATGAAAGTTTACTTTGAAAATAAACAACATACTTCAAATCTCCATTAATTAGTTCCAATAAATTAAATCGTAAACAAGATTCTTCATATATGGGCGCCGCCATTGTTCTCAAACTAAGAATGACGGTTTCAGTTAAGAGGTATAAAGATTTTTGGAAAGAAAAATGAAAGGAGAGAGTAAAAGCTTGCGCTAGTTTGAAAGTGGCAACGATTTCTCACCCGCCGCCAGAGGACGCTAGCTGAAACGCTCCCTATCTCCTACGGGAATCAATGTAAATGATACTGAGGCTACGTTCGGAAACAGGCACCGGTCGCACCGGTGGCACCGAAAGCGTTCGGAAACTCAATTACGTCACTTTTGGTGCGACCGACCGCGTTCGTAAACACCTTCGGTTGTTCATTTTCGGTCGACCGGAGAGCAACCACTTCCACCGTGGTTGAAAGCCGGTTAGTGAGGTCACGTGACACTTTTTGGCCAATCCACAATGAATTGATGTTTTTGTTGTGAAAAATGTCTGCTCGAAGTTTAAGCGTTAATCTATGTCCATACTGTAACTTTTAAATCGTGAAGATGTTCACAACAATCTGTATGAAAATACAACAGACTAGGAAATAAAAAAAACTGCATGAATATGCATTGCCTAAAGTAGGATTTTACCGCATCACTATTTCAGGATCGTGATCGACTTGTATTGATATTGTTATTTGTTTGATTACTGAGTGATTGCTTATACGATGACAGAATTTAAAGCTTAAAAGCTTGCTTTTTTTTTTCTTGTGGATGGGTACTGGGTATGTATGCGAAGAAAATTTCCGATGTGTTTTTTGTGACTTTAAAGATTATGTGAAAATCATGTTTAGTTAGCATACCGGAGTCAATCCCTACGAATGTCGTAAGCTATATCCGTTTTAAAAAGTATGCTTAGTCACTGCATTTGAAATTTTAATTCATTTTCAAAAAGCGATTTATGTGGTTAAGTACTCCCATGAAATTGATTGATCCCAGAAAGAAATTTCAATACATTAATTTAATTGCTGAACAAATTTCTAGCAACATAATCTTCGTCTAGTAATGGTTGCTTACATTGCATTTAGGTATGGAAATATTTCTTGACATGTTTAGAATAGTAAAATTAATTTTGGAAGAGTGAAAGTTCAAAATCAGTAAAAATCATAGTAGTACTGATCAATTTCAATGTAAGCGTAACTTCCTACTGATGAAATGAAATGTGGCAGGAAAAAATAATATTAGCCTTTGGACATTGGTTCAAAAAGAAAACATTCTAGCAGTGGCACAACCAGAAAATACTTTTTGGGGGGCACTAGAAAAAAATTTCTCATTTGATTGGGGAGTTCTCCCTCAGAAAAATTTTCAAATATTAGTCGTGAAAATGCAGTTTCTGAGGATCTTAGTGATGATTGATGAACGGAAAATCTAGGCGTGGGGGGAGGGAGACTTCCAAGAAAGATTTTAGAAATTGAAATTTTTAAAATGCTATTATAGACGATAATTATTGACATTAGGGCAAGAGATCGGGCTTAAGGACTGACACCGCTCCACTTTTTGAAAAACAGAAAAATCGATCCCTCTCCTCAGCAATTTTTCGACCTAGACGCAAAGTATGGGTAAACTTTGATGATGTTACGGGAAAAGGAGCTCTGAGGCTCGCTCCTGGAAAATTTTAAAATGGAAATATCAGAAAACTGTTTTAAAGCAATATTCAGTGATGGTAGGGGACGCTTAAATTTTTCGAAACATTAGTGTTTTCATGCGACAGCAACCGCTCAGAATGTAAAGAGGACTGACTGCTAAGTTTATCATCCAATTATCGCTTTTAAAACAAAATTTTTGACGATCTTCGGTGAGATTAGAGGCAAGGGGGTTTGGGCTCTTATCCAAAATTATTTTACAATTGAAGCCCTCAAACGCTTTTGTAGACCATATTTAGTAACATTTAAGGCTCAGTAATTATTAGCTATAGAAGCTCAAATAACACAGCAGTTTTAAACATTTTCGAGATTATTAGAAGCAAAGGCAGATGCAGCTTCTGGTTTTGGAAACGGGGGTGCTAGTAGCGGGTCTTGGAAATCCACAATTGGAAATTTTTTTAAATTGTAGTTTTAAAAACGTTTAGACTTTTCAGGGATATTAGATGGAAGAAAGGTTCGACAGGCTTTGAGACAATTTTTAGAAATTGAAGTCTTATAAACGTAATTGTAGTTCATGCGTATAGTAAGTATAGTAAGAAATGAGGCTCAGGGACTGCCCTCAATTGATTTTTTAAAAAAATGGATCCATATCTATTCCCCCATCCCCTACAATTTTTTATAATTGAGGTTTCAAAAACGCAATACAGTCGACGCTCGATATAACGACCATCTCCGTCCCCCAGAAAAAGGTGTTTGTAACGAGTGGTCGCTGTAAGAGGTAGAAAATAGAGTATATTGGGATGAAATTGGGTTTTTCCCACCAGTCGTTGTATTGGATAGTATTTATAACGAGTGGTCGTTATAACGAGCGTCGACTGTTGGGAGGATTTTCCTTCCCGAAAAAATTGAGAATCTGAAGTCAACGCAACAAAATTTGACATGCTTGTAATGATTAGGGTGGGGAACAGAGCTTTGGAGGAGCAACATTTTGAAAACTTACTTATTTTCAGAAGAACTAGAAAAAAAAAGAAGAAAAAGGGGGTCAAGAAAAAAGTAAACAGCTAAATTGGAGGTTGACACAATTAGTTGACCAATGATCTGCAGCTGTTAAAAAATTTAAATTTCGAGATTTATTTTTGAAAAACATTAGAACTTTTCCCCAACATTTTTTTTTCTCATTTAAATCACTTAGTTTTGTCATGTGTTTGTGTGTGTGTTTTTCTTCTTTTCAATAATAAAGAATATTAAAAAAATAAAAACAGCAACTCAGCATTCTGGGTGGGACACGGTTTCTATGGGGTCAGACGGTAAAGAAGGGGCAAGCGTTGATAGCAGTAAAACATTGAAAACAATTTTTGAAAAAAGAGCAATCTACTCAAACATTATGGTGAAGCATACATTTTCTTCAAGTAGGAGCTTTAAAACCTAAAGATACGGGCTTGGAGAGATATTTGGTAAAACCTCACTCAGAGAGAATTCCAAATGAATCGATTGTGAAATCTTTCAAAAAGTACAATCTTTCAAGGGAAAGAAGTATCAGTAATTTACGTTCTGAATTGCAGGAACTTAAGGCAAATAACACTTTCGATGCTTATAATGGAAGGAGGAAATATGAGTCAACCGTGACTGATATAAAAATTAAAAGTGAATTAGAGGAATAATTTTCACATTTTTTTTTATTTTTAAGACTGAAAAATGTTTATTTAGTTAAGCATCAATGTATTTAAACAAGAAGCAAGAAAAAATCAATACTTGTTTGCTATTAATGACCTCATTCGTTGATGCATTAATTATTTATTTTATGCACCACCATGCAAGACATGTGGCGAAAGAGCACACACATACAACTGCCAATACACACAAGTACGCCAACACAGACACACACCTATCGCAATTGAATCTGCAGTTTAAAGAAGGGAACGAAGACCAAAATTTCAAAATTGGGGTTTTTCGTGATTGTATATCTCTTACTGTGGATTCACATGTTAGTGAGAATAAAAGAACAAAAACCAACCTGGTTTTTGATCTTTTATACGCACAAATATATCTATCCACAGTAGGAGATACACAATCACGAAAAAACCCAATTTTGAAATTTTGGTCTTCGTTCCCTTCTTCAAACTGCCGATTCAATTTGTCATAGTGAAAAACACGACTTGTATTCAAGATGTCAAAAATCAATTTTTATTGTTGTTATTTATTTTGCAATAATTCTATTGAGTATAGACCCAGTAGCATACATAGACTTAAGTGCGCCCCTCACCACTTATTAAACATTTTTAAAAAAAATTCTGTATCATGTCTGCCCTGCTTAATCGGGTAACGGATAAACGAATACCCCGCTTTTTCGAATAACATATCCTAGACAGGGCCGCCGCTATCAGAGATGGGACCCGGTACCAATTTTAATGCCGGTCCCCCCATGCACCCCCTCCAATTGCATATGCATATTTTTATGCCGTCGTTTCAGCACATTTGCAATTGTAAAAAATGGAGAAAATAATTTTTTCGGAAAAACTTTTTTTTTAGTTACGAAAGTGTGCATCTGATTTTATTTTCACGTTATTTGTATCGCCAAATGATTTTAATATTTTTTTTTACACAAAACGACAAGTTTGAAAACAGAAAAACACAATTTTTAACGTTTGGTTCGACAAACTTCAAAATTAATAGTTTGAAATTGCATTTACATGTAATATTGCATTGTTTAGTTGCTTATAACTGTGTTTTTTAAATTTTAATGTAAATTTAAAAATTGTAATTCGAAGTTTTTGTAAAAATATATTTTAAAAAAACAGTATCTGGATACAGAAAAAGTTAGATAACTTTTCATGTCTGAGATGAGTTTCCCCGGGTTACTTGATTCTTGTTCTTAGTGCAAGAGACATTTTTCTTGTCTCTTTTGACAGTTTAGACTTGGTTTTACATTTGACGAGTTTCTGTAGCTTTTGGAAAGCGGTGCATTTTCTTTTGCGCAAGCGTGTTTCATTCATTAGTGTTTACAAGCAATTGTTTCATATTGAGAATCGGCAATGGAAAGCGAGATTTTTTTTTTGAAAAACAGCTTTTTTTTAATGAAATTATTAACACTAAAACTGGAAAAACATGTTCATAACCTTACGGGCCTCCCAAAGCTCCGGGCCCCGGTACTAGAGGTCCATTATCCCCCCTCAAACGGTGGCCCTGATCCTAGACCAAATACTTCCCATGCTATACACGCAATGTTAAAGATCCCCGCTTAATTGTATACTACTTCTTGGAACCAACAGTATTTGTTTAAATGGGGTCGACAGCACCTCATAGTGCTTTTCTAATGGATTGTGCACTCCCGCGCAGCGGGGTGCTATGTATGCCACTGCATAAACCCTTTGTGCCCTCTTCCCTCAGCGGGAAAAATTGAAATGTGGAAAATAAAATCTATCTTGAAAATTTACGAGTTCACCCGATTATCATCTACTTGTCCAAAAAAGCTGGAGGTGGCTATTTCATTCTCATTTTATGAAAAAAAAAAGCCTCCAGCTTTGTCGTTTTTCTGTAAAGTACACTTTGTGTACATCTGTTTATTTGTTAAATCTTGGAATTCCATTCAGAAAATTGAGAGTTTCCACTTCTTAAAATTTAAGATTGTGGCATTCTTGATTACATGGCAAATAGCTAATTCAAGCCATTCGATTTATTTTTTAAATTTGTAGTTATATTTTTTTGCTCAATTTTTAAAGAGATTTGACTATCACATGCTATTTGCTAACATTTAGTAATATTTCAGATGAGATGTTTTTGAATACAGCACTGAAAATGCTGGTAAAAGAACAGCAGCTATTTGGCAGCTATGTAATAAATAGAACAGTTAGCAGAAAGTTATATTCATAAAATATTTAATTGAGAACACATGGGTAAGAGTAATAGTAAAAACTTAATGTAAAATACATCAAAATAAAAATTATGCCATCATACATAGAAAAAATCTAGTAATTAAAATGGAATGTGAAAATTGAACTTTTTATTGAGCAAAAAAAACTTTAAATCCATCAAAAATTTCTTCTGTCTAACAGCAAACCAATAAACCATGGCATTCATTTTCTATCATGAGTCGATTTTTCATAAAGTAACAATACATAAAATCTTGTACAATAAATTTATTTTTTTAATAAATTAGTTATTGTGTACATATTTATTTCTTTTCAAGAATATACAAAACAATATGCAATCTTTCCTGTGCGGAGACAAACTGACAGTGAAAAGGAAAGAAAAAAGCAATAGTCAAAGTCAAGATTGACTGAGTTTAAGTTATTAGCGTTAGTATGCAGCAAAAGAATGATCGTGCAAGCTCATACAAATACAAAAAAAGAAAAAGAAAGATCGATAGATCTACGGCTTATGAATAGTTAATACATTAAGAAGAATCAAATCCTATCAAAACAAGCATTAGCAGACAATTTATTGTTATTCTAATTCAGCGGTTAAAAACACAGAGAGTTTAGTTTAGTAAATAATACTTTTTTTAAATGATTGATGCGTTGAAAATGAAACATCGGTTCGAAATACAAACAAAACAAGGCAGAACTGAAAAAAGTATGGTCCAAAACAACAGTCAAATCTACAAGAAAAAAGAGCAGACGACGTTCTCGACTGAATAACAAAAACCTCATCGTACTTAAATATTAATCTCTGTCATGTAAAGCACAGAAATATTCCAAAAAATGCAATTTTTAACGCTCTTTTACAGCTAAGTTCAGTTTCTGAAATGACAATGTGGTCTGCTAAATAAGAAACGACCGAGAGACAACCAGAAGCGTTCGGAAACTCAATGGTCGACCGGGCTCACCTGAGAAATTCCATGACGTCACGACCGCGACCGGTTCAACCGCGCGGTGCCACCGGTGAGGTGTTTCCGAACGTAGCCTGAATGTCATCTTTTTAAATGCTGCTACGGGAAAGAAAAAATTTTTTTTTTCAACTGGATTTTGGTGTAAACCATCGATTAACATTATGAACTAAATATGACTTTGATCCCACTGAAATTTTGCCGTATTTTTAAAGATATTTAATCGACGGCATCTAGCTACTTGCCAAATTTGACATATATGCGACTGTATGTGACATTTTCTTTGCATTGTACGATATAATTTTTGCTGAGAATCAATTCTCTAAATTGTTGATAAATTAAGCATGAGGCAAAAAATTAATTATGTCAGAATTTAATTTTGTTATTAATTAAATATATTTAGTAGACAAAATAATTATTAGTTTAAATGTATTTACTAAATATATTTAGTTCATAATGTTAATCAATGGTTTGAGCAAAATTCCAATTTAAAAAAAAATATTCTTGCCAACAGCAGTCTTTAAAAATGACAGATTCTGTCAGATATGGCAAGTTGGTAAATGCATTCGATTAAACCTATTTCTCAAAAAATACGGCACCTATTTTCGTGGGATGAAAATCATATTTAATTCATAATGTCAATCGAAGATTTACACCAAAATCCAGTTGAAAAAAATTTTTTTTCTTCCCCATAACCAGCATTTAAAAAGATGACAGATTCAGTACCATTTAGGTAGGGATTCAAGTGAAACAGCACTGCGATCGCTTCGAATTGCAATCGCTACTGGAAGTGAATTACATTATCATCAACTTAAATTGGCATGACGTCACTACGGGTGGAGCCAATAAGAGCTCACAAGCACTCAGCGATCTCCTCTTATTCGCCAAGTAGGCTGTGACGTTTTATCTAGCTCGTTTTTCATAGGCAAACGTCACGCTGACGTCACGATGTTTTTATCAAGAAACGTTCTCATTTCCAGTCGCGATTGTAATTTGCGATTGCCTGTTTCACTTGAATCCCTGCCTTACATTGATTCCCGTAGGAGATAGGGAGCGTTTCAGCTAGCGTCCTCTGGCGGCGGGTGAGAATTCGTTGCCACTTTTATTAGATAGCAGAGATTTAGCTCCTCCTCTTTAATCTCCTTGCACGTGCCTTTTGCATAGCAACGGATCGTGGCAACAGTTCCTGGTGGACAAGTAAATCCATGTTTATTACCGTATCATGCTATTGCGAGTGCGCAGTTGTTTTTTTAGCCTTTTTTTAAGCATAAAATGTATTATGAAAGCCTTCATAACGAAGCAAAAGGAAGATACATTGGTAAAATCAAGATCAATAACAATAAGGATCCGTGTTTATTAAGCAAAAATGAATTTTATACTGATGTGCGTCTAACTTGCTGTGCTGGACTTGTATTGATATTGTTAATTATTTGGTTACAAAGTGATTGCTTACACAATAATAGAAACTAAGGCCGGGATTAAAGTGAAACACGGACGATCGCAACTCACCAATGCAATCGCAAATTCCCAAATTTGGATTCAAGTGAAACGTTACAATGGCTACGAGATGCTATTCTATCGTAATTCGACTTCCAGTAGCGATTGCAATTGCCATCACCTCGAAGCGATTGCAATGGTGTTTCACTTGAATTTGGCCCTAAAGCTTAAAAGCTTACATTTTTTTCTTGTGAATGGGTACTGGGTATGTATGCTATAAAATTTCCGATACGTTTTTTGTGACTGGAAAGATGTTTTAAAATCATGTTTAGTTAGCATACCGAAGTCAATCCCAATGTTTTAAGCGATATCCTATTGTAGTATATGCTTAGTTACTGCATTTGAAATTTGAATTCATTTTTAAAAAGCGATTTTATGTAGTTATTAAGCAATTCCACGCATGAAAGTGATTGATCCCAGATGGATAAAAAAATCCGATGCATTAATTTAATTGCTGGACTAATTTCTAGCAACATAATCTTAGTCTAGTAATAAGTATGCTTGTTAATATTGCACTTAAGTATGGAAATATTCCTTGACATTTTTTGAGGACTGAAATTAATTTTGGAAGAGTGAAGGCTCAAAATCAGTAAAAATCATACTACTGAACATGATAGTACACTACCAAATCGTTCATTCCATCGGTAGTTCGCTGGTGCTCTACTTTCACATTAGCTACCAGTTGTTTTTTTTTTCCTAATTTTTATTTATTTATTTATTTATTTTTTTTGGCTCTCTTTGCTCTATAAAAGGATTTCTGCCTCCAGCTCATTTAATTCCTATTCCATGCTGACGAGTGCCAAAAACTTGCAGTCTATGGATGGAATAAACGAGTTGGTGGTGTATTGCATGTTTTTGCCCGAGCCCTGACTTAGGGGCGGTTACCTACTGCTTTATACTACTGATCAATTACATAGAAAACGTAACTTTCTACAGATGAAATGAAATGTTTGAGTAAAAAGGGGTCAAAGCTCGGTTGAAACAACGTTTGGGTAGTTTGAAGTAGTCGGTGTCACCGATAAAAGAGTTGAAATCTAACTGGATCTAATTTTATATCTGCTCCGTTAACTTTTACGTTGAATGTTCATTAATTTATTTTTAAAACATTTCGTTAGCTCCTTTCATACGGGCTTCCTAACTTGGCAAGTTAATTTTTAATTGACGGAGTGGACTTTTTTGAACGTAATTTAGTGACGATTAAAACTTACCTAGTTAGAGAGCCAATATGAAAGAAGCTAACGAAAAGTTTTAAAAATAAATTAATCAACATTTTGCTGCTTCAAACTTCATCCGACTGCTTCAAACTGCCCAAACGCTGTTTTTACCGAACTTGACTCATTTTTCACGTTTATGTTTTTGTTCGGATATTAAATTCGACGTACATTGTAATGAAAGGATATTGCTGTTGGTTTATATTCAGATTTGGAAGATATTGCTAAAAGGTTTGCAATTTATGTTTTAGCTGTGCAAAGAATTGGAACACTGGTGACGAATACGACATTAGGAATGACCTAAAAACAAACATGGCTGCTTTTACTGACAGATTCGTACTGTAAACTCTAACTCATTACAGCTTAACCAGTAGCGCATTACTCGTAGTTTTACACAGCGTTAGTAAAACAATGTAATATTATTAATAACTACTGCCCAGCCATGTCAGTTAGGGAGGTGAGGGGTATCAATTCCCCCAGCTTCCCGACTTTGGGAAATCAATGCATTTTCATGTAAGTGGGCGTGGTTTTTGCTGTTTTTTAGTGTCATATATATTGAGCATACACTCTTTGCATTGAGCGTACACCCCCTGGGAGTTCGAAATGACACGGGCCTGCTACTATGTATATTCATAATGAATGGAATATTTTGATCTCACTAGGAAAAAACAATTCATTGCACAAAAATGAGACATGCTTCCGTCTTCAAAATTTTGTGGCTATCTTTTGCTGCTGGTAAATAGACTTTGCAGTGTTCATCGTGTATGCCTCTACACAAGTCAGTAGGAAGTCCCGACTGGTGATGGAAAGAATATGGACGATGTTCTGGCCCCCTACTTTAAATATCACTGAAACAATAGTTTGAGAGACATCATATAAAGTTATATGTATGCAAACATTTCGAAACGTTCAATGCATGAGTTCAATTCTTCTAGGGCAGGACTGTCCAACTGCTAAGAGCCCTCGGGCCAGAATTTCGGTCACTGATCACCTGGCGGGCCGCAGTTTGAAAAAGTTGAACAATAGCCTGTTATATTCAATTACAGTTAATAGTTGAACAATTAATTACAATTACAAACAACTTACTTACATTTTAATGTGAAAACTGAGGCCTATCAGCCTTCTTTACAAGGGCAGGAATGTCGACATCGATGTTAGTCGTTGCCAGCCGAAGAAGGTCTAACGGTGAACTGTCAGAGAGAGAGGTCCTGTGGTGATTTTTGATAGAGTTCATCACCGAAAAAGCACTTTCACATAAATATGTGCTCCCGAACATAGAAGTTATTTTCAGTCCGAGGTCACGTAGATTGGGGAACCGTTCAGTTGGAAGCAACTTGAAGAACTCAAATCCCTTTTCGGTTCTTGTTTGAAAGAACGGGTCAGCCTGGAGATCGCAAAGTTCTAATTGCAGGTTTGCCGGTTGTTCCTCAATGTTTGCCGTGACTGGGTTACTGAACAGAGCCACTTCATTCTTGATACTCTCAAAATCTGAAAATCTGGTGTTGAATTCGTCAATAATTATCTGCAACTCAGGGCAAAACTCAGAAAAGTCCAGCACCTCCTCACATTCTGACGCCAAACGACTACAGCTGGCGAAGTGAGACAAGTTATTTTTTGCCAAAGTTGCATGGAAAATTTTCAGCTTGTTTCTAAACCCATTTACGTGTGCCATTAGATCAGACACCAGTTGACCTCTTCCTTGAAGTTTTAGGTTCAGATCGTTGAGGTGGCAAGTAATATCAGTTAGAAAAGCCAGGTGACGTGAAAAATCCATGCTTAAAAGTTCTTGTTCCAAGTTTTCTGACGGAGAAAACTGTTAAAGGAAAAGAGGGATTTCTGTTCTCAAATCGAAAAATCTCTTGAGGCAGTTTCCGGCACTGAGCCACCTAACTTGATTGTACATGAGCAGGTCTCCGTATTCTGCTTCAATTTCCTCCAAAAAGTTACGGAACTGCCGATGCATAAGAGCCTTGTTGCCGCCTCTGATTATGTTGATGACTTTCACAACTTTTTTGAGGGTTTCAGTTTGCTTCACCGATTTCCCGCATAAAGCATGCTGGTGAATGATGCAATGAAGTGCAGGGCATTTCATTCCTTTTTTTCTCAAACATCCAATCAATCCGATATTTGGTCCTACCATTGCCTTTGCACCATCTGTGACTATGGCGGAACACTTTTCAAAACCTCCGGCACTGTTGACCGCTTTCAGCACTGCTTCAAATATGTCCGTACCCTTTGTTGTGGAGTGAAGAGAACACATGGTAAGGAGCTCCTCTCTGATCTCAAAGTCTTCTTTTGCAGTGCGAATGAAAATCAAGAGTTGACTAACGTCCGACTGATCTGTACTCTCGTCGATACACAAGGAGAAATAACAGCATTTTTCAATCTCACTGGACAATTTCTGTTGTATTTGATCACCCATTTCGGCAACTCTTCGCTGGACGGTCTGATGAGAAGCTGGAACCGAATCAAATTGCTTAACAATTTTGCTATCACCAAATGCTTTTGCCATTTCTACAGCACACTTTTTAACCAAGACGCCATCAGTGTAAGGTTTTTTCGCTTTATAGCAAGCTCAAGTGAAACTGCATACGAAGCATGCAAAGCATTGTACTGGTCAGATTTTACTTGAGTAAACACACCAGTTTGTTTTTGCAGTTTTGACTTCAGTTCTGAAACCATAAGAGATCTCGCTTCTCCTTGATATTTACCGTGCTCCCTTCGTGAAGACTCGTATAATGTCTTTTGACATTGTATTCCTTGCACACAGCCACAATTTGCATACAAATCATGCACTGGAGTTTGTCCTTTCTATTTGTAATAAAGTACTGGGTTTTCCAGCGGTCCTGGAACATACGATTCTCGCTCTCAATCTTTCGTTTTTTACTCATGATGGAAGATGAAATATATGCAGTCAACTACTAGAGCCAAATCAAGATCATCAATGGAAAAGAGAGGATTGTTGACGACAGCAAATTCTCAACAAAAACCGCAGCGTCAGTGAGCCCCTCCGCCCCCCTCTTTATTTTGAACCAATTACAGGCAGGTTTTACCTATCCCTGTCTCCCCCGCCTGGTATTACCAACGCGAGGCAATACTATTTCTAGGAATTTGTTTGAAGCGACACGTGCCTGGGTACTTGCAGGGTAGGACTGCTTGACCTTGACCTTTAGATGTCCCCCCTATACGTTTTCTCCCAATACAATGAAAGGAGTGAAAAGCGATAGAGAGAAAATTTCGGGAATCGCGGTTTGACCAAGAATGGTAGTCTCGATGCTTCCCGATACCATAAAATTTCGAAAAAAGAAATCTGCTGAATAAGAAGTTGGCGGGCCGCACGATATGTGTTGGCGGGCCGCATGCGACCCGTGGGCCGCCAGTTGGACAGCTCTGTTCTAGGGCATAAGACACCACACTACTCCAGTTAAGTTTAACAACCCTTTTATTTTTTGGATACTAATATTTCTTCAACGCAGTAAATATTTTACGCTGAACTGTTTTATTTTAGTTCTAATTTGAAAAAAAAATACACAGAGAGTAATTTATTTGCTTTTATTATCAAAATAGAGACACATGTACTAAATCATACAACACACAGCATTACTTAACATTTTCCATATCATCGTAGAGATCTGAATAATGTTCAATGATTCTGAAAATAAATTATACGAATTCTGAAATAGTTTTGTACCACAGCACCGGGATTATGCACGCATCTTATATTGGGTATACACAAAATGTTACTTATAACAACTGAAACTCTGTTTGAAAAAAACTCGTTTCCAAACAATTGACCGTTAGATTGACGAAAATAGTGAATCTCATTGGAAAAACAAGAAACTTCTTAAGGGTTTAGGGATAACAATGTTTAGGGATAACAATATGTTTAGGGATAACAATAATAAAATCACATCTTAAGTGATAAAATAAACGCAACTTGGACTTGTTTCTTATTTGCGTATACAGTTATCAGTGTATATGTAAGTGAGTGACACTGGTCTAAACTCACAATTTTTTTGAATATGAAACAGTTAATTTCTAAATATTTAGACGTGACATTAACGAACACTATGTTTAAAATATTTAATTATCTCTCATTTCCTAAATAAATAAGAACTGATTTTATGATAAATGTAGGTTTTTGTAATTTTGGTACTTTATACACCAACCAGCTTATATACCAACAGCTAAGTTGCAATACGGCTTTTAAAATTACACTTCTTGGATTCGCATTTCGACTTCTTTCCAAGCAGTTATAACTCTGAGAGAGACGGGAAAGGAAAGGGCTTTCATCAAGACATTTCAACATGAAAAGGAAAAGTCATCGTTCGTAGATGGATTGGTTTCAGTTTTACCTTCTTGCTGCAGCTATTAGTCTAAGACTGCAGCTTTTCCTACAGTTAAGTAAAATTTTGAATTAGAGCCAATATTTAGAAAAGTGCCAATTTGAAGTTGGAGTTTTCTGAAAAAAAAAATTTTTTGCAGAAAAAAACTAATACTGGATTTTAAGTCTAAATTGGGTCTAAATGCAAGAAAATAAAAGGGGGAGGTCAAGGAAGTTATTTACCCCCTCTTTAGATTACTCACTTTTAAGCCGTTACAGATCTGATGAATGTTACAGATCTGATGTTAATATGAGCTACATATTTGAGTTTATGCTTTCAGTCTTCGTTAACATCTCTAAATATGATATCATTTCCTTGCATTTTTAACATATAATTAAGATAATTATATTAAAATATATATATTAGGCTAAAAAATCAAATTTCATTAAAAAAAAGCATTTCTTGGAAATAAAAATGAGCGGTAAGGTTTTTAGATAAAATAAATTATGAGGTTACCAAATCCAAGCTAATAAAACATTTGTTTTGTTTTGAAACAACACACAACTTCAACTTTTGCAACACACAACTCTGCTGCTTGCTTTTCTTTAATTAGTTACAGGGAATTTAATTTCTTGATCAGAAATTCAGTTTAGCATGCTAGTTATTATCTAGTTATTTAGCGAAGTTATGAGAAATTGAAGCACCAAAAAAAAAAATAAATAAAATAATAATAATTAATTAACTTAATTTCTGCAGCGTCAATTTTTCTTATTTTACTAACTTCTATTGTTAGGTCATACAAACCACAAATGAAGCAATTGTACTGAAACTCATTGCTTTTCATTTTTTAAGAACAAAAATATTCAATACATATGGCTAAAACCTATTATTTTTGCTTTTTATAATTTTGAAACGTGTGAGTTAGTTCTGTAACATATTCGCTGTTTTTCAATGTTACCGCTCTGACTGTTACCGATCTGACAAACTGACAAAGTTATTTTTTTATTTCCGAGTCGATCACACTAAACCAAAATCAAACACGTGGTTTTTTCACTTGTAATAAAGGACTATACTTATATATAAAATAATTTTTAAAATAATAAAAACTGCGCATTTTAGAGCGTGTTACCGATCTGATGACTCAAATGACACACATTTTATAAAATCACTTTAAAAAAACTTACCTACAATTTTAGATGCAGAAATGCAAATTTTTAATTACGATTCGATAAAACATTCAGCCAGGTACTCAGTATCACGTGGTTTTGGTGCAGGAAATGATTTTGGGAGCCTAAACATAGATCGGAAGTTATTGTTACCACTCTGACGGCGAAACTTGGGACACGCTTATTTCGCATCGGCTAGAAAATCAGAAAACGATTAAAACAAAAATGAAGTAAAATATTAACAAAGGGGTAAAAATAGAATCGTTTTTTGTGCAAGTGCGTTTTTTTGGGAAGTTAGAAAGTGCGCATGACCTGTTTGCATGCTAAGCTTTGCTACTTGGGACACGTTACCGATCTGATTTTTGATGTATAAAAATAATATTTTCTGAAGAAAAAAAAAATTTTTTTTCTGATGTTATTAGATGAAATGAAAGCAGAACCTTATCTTCTTTCTGGGGAAAATTATTTTTTTAACTAGTTATTGAAATACTAGTGAAAATTCCCTTGGGACTCAAATTGGCACTTTTCTAAATATTTGCTCATTAATCAATGTGCCTTTTATTAACGCCTCCTAAATACTAAACGCCTACTGCTTTCTGGTTTTTAGCACAGAGCAAAATTTCTCCCTTATTTCACTGCGCACTGCCATCTATCGGAGTTCTTCGAGACAGAGAAATTAACGATTGTCTGATTTCTAAATTTAAATTTAAAAATTAACCTATCAAAAAATTTCATTCGAATATTGATATTGTTTGGATTTATCACCATAACAACGGCATTATCAGTTTGCCACAAGGTGGCGCTCAGTGTGGAACAAGAGTCTCCCGAATTGAGGCATTTAGTATTTAGGAGGCATTGCTTTTATCTGCTCGCAATTTAATTTAAGCGATTTTTGTAGCTAGTTGTAAAGAACATTGTTTCCCTATAATATTTGCTTTAAGTTCACACTTCATTATTTGTTTTAAGATTGTACTAATGTTTTTAAAAACCGTCCAGAAAAAGCTTTCTGAGTTTAGAAGCAATAAAGAAGTTTTAAAATGCGGTTCATCATAGCTTGAATTTTTGGAAAAGGAATTCAAACAATCAAATACAGGAAATCAACAAGACATTCAAGTAAGTTTGTATTTTTGAATGTTTAACAGAATTTAATTAATTTCTAATTGCTGATTGTTTCAGCCTTGTTCTCAAAAGAAGAGAAAAAAAAAATCTATTTATTTGATCGAAAAGGGATGAACGAATACGAACCAAACATTTCTTACGCACATCGATAAACAACTTAAAAAAAAAAAAATGCCAACTGATGAAGAGGATGAAGAAATATTTATGATTTGTACATTTTTTTTCCTAATCGGGAAAGGGATTAACTTCACATGAAACTAAACAGAAGGAGAAATAGACAGCAAATGATTATTTCTTTTTGAATGGCACTTGATGGATAAGAAGACAGCCTCGGAGCCTGTTCCAAATACGCTGGATCTGTCAAAGAAAATGAACATAACGATTTTATAACTGTTTTAATACAAACCACACGAATATATGCATTGTATCAGATGAAAAATGTGTACTAAAAAAGCGATTTAATTGTGTTCATCAATTAAGGGAGGTTTGCTTCTTCCTTTGACCAGGAACGTGGTGGAAGAGGCAGATTTAAAGCTAACTTACACACAGAGCTGAATTTGGCCTCAAATTCTCCATCTGACAAAGTCAATACGACAAAATAAGTTCAAAAATTTTTTAAATCAAGTAAAAGAATTTTTTATTAGCCTTAAAAAAAGATGAAATTGACAATAGAAAACTATGTTACGTTTTTCATTATTGTTTCAATAATATATCGTGTCTTCCTCTGTCCGGCATTAATTATGATTTTCCATGTAGTGGTAGTCCTGTAAACCTTACTCTCTTCGTTCAACGAAGGATTCTTACGGTAAATCACAAAAATCTTTTGGACCATTTCACGATAAAACGGACGTTTTGTTCTGCACGTCACAGTTCACATACTTCATAAAAATAATAATTCAAAGGAGTAATGAGCAAAATTTTGTTACGTTATAAATCGTAAGCGTGTGATGTGATTTCTTTAGCAAAAAAAAGTTCATTTTCTTTTAAAATTGTTGCTATTTCATGAAATATATGAGCTGTCACGTGCGCTACAAAAAGGCGAATTTTTCATTTAATTGCCCTTCTACGGGCATTGTTTTCTTCTCAGGGCTCAGAGATGAAAACTGATCAGTATTTAAAACAATAATAAGTATACGGACCACTATTAGCAGATTGTCTGAAAAAAATGAGAAAGAAGTCCTTAAAATGTACTAGTTGCGCTCTCTTTTTCTGAATTACTCTTTAAAATTAGTTTAAAAGTGTAAAATTTCTTTCATGCAGGAACTAAAATAAATTACCAGTTACGTCAAGCACGGCGTCATACATTGGTAATAAAGATGGTTGCACAGGCTCTTCCATCTCGTAATTACTTGTAACTAAATCACCTGACGAAAAATAAATAATGGAAAACAAAATAAATTTCTAACAAAAGGTTAAACAAAATAATAAAAACGATATTTCTTCAAATAAACCGAGAAACTAACAGCTTAAACATTCTTGATGTCCTACTTTTTTGTACTCCAACAGTTTTTAAACAATCTGAAATTTCCTCTATGATGTTTATCAGAAACTTTTTTTTATAATGAAGTATCAAATCAAAATATAAATCAACTTAAGAAGTAAAGAAAACTATTGCTTTGCACCAGAAGTGAGTCTGTTGTCTAAGTTTAAATGAAGTTGTCACAGGAGTATCAAAAGGCATCAGGCATCTTACTAACAAAATTTTCTGTCTGTTTCTCATTTGATACATTTCATTAACGAATTCATCAAGTCATCTTCATTAATTTCACTTATCAAGAAACTACTTTTGTAGAAATTTTAGCTTTCTGAATGCTGATTTAAACGCTTAATGTGCCGTTACAAGCCACTGTTATCTCCAACTTGAATTTTAAACCATTTTATTTCTGTATGTGCTAGAAAGTTAATTTCAATAAACATACTTTTATAGTGCTTCTTTTTTTCAAAAGAGTATAGATTGCTTTAGCTATTCAAAGAGATTATCAGGCCTGCCATCTTGAATTTTTCAAGGGGAGTGCCAAGGGCTTTTTCTCAATGCAAATTGTTTGTCAAAAGTACAAAAACTGCTTCCCAAGGCGTAAGAACATTTACATAGCCCCGCGGGAGGGGGGCTTTGACCGCCCCTGACCCACCCCTGATCATTCTAAATGATGGGCCTGCGTATCATATTTGGAGTGACTAATTCGGGATACTATTTTTGTTTGACAGGTAAGCGTAAGCTAAAAACGATACTTTTCTTTTCTATGTATTCGTAAAAATTTGGTAGGAATTGATGACGCTTCCTTTAGGACGCGTTGTTGATATTATTTCATCAATTAATGTAAGAAAAATGCAATGTAAACCCAGGTAGCACAAATAACCTTTAAGCGTTTTATAAACGTTTTTAAGCGATTGTTACAACGTTAATTACCATTTTACAACCTTTAAAAAACGAAGTGTGCTACTTGGGAACCTGAGAACAAACTTATACCAATACATGTGTTTTTAAATAAGTTTATGGAGAAAAAGCAAAGGCGACTGTAATTTAAAAAACCGCATAAACTATTGTACATAGCAAATAAAAAATAATTAACACTTTCAGGTCTGAGCCTTTTCGACCGCGCATCTCCCTCCAGACTGAGGGCTTTTGTCGCTTTTCGTGAACATTTAAAAAATACTTGCAAAAAGTTAATGTTGGTAATTCTAATTTTATTAAATACTTCAAAATGTTTCCTTTCATAATGAAAGACCTATTTAAATGAAACAACAATTAATATTGAGTAAGAAATTGTCGAAAAATGCATGTTTGGAACTTGAAAAAAAAAGTTCCGCATAGGGAAATATCATTTTTGACCATAAAATATGCGCAAATTTAATTAAAAACTTACCCAAATCTTGAACAAATATTTAAAAAAAGATTTAATTTTCAAATACACATTATTTTGCAAAATTTGCTTTGGTGTGGTACATTTCAAAACATGGGTTTGCACTATCGCACGCTTGCACTAACTCGAATAAGCCTCGATTCTATATCTCCTGCAGTGAATTCTGATTGGGGGTGCCATCTATATATTTTTTAAGACAGTAAAAGGTCCATAGATAATATCTAAAAGGGATTGAAACGGAAAAAAAACCGTATTTTCAGAGCAACAGTAGCTCAAACTTGACCCCGAGCTGAGCTCGGGCATGGTCATCTTCAACAAAAATGGCACTCCGAGCTGAGCTCGAGCTTAGACCGGAAAGTGTTAATGACAAAAGAGTTGGAAAAAATCCATAAACTTCGGTGACTGTTACTTTAAAAGTATTTCCTTCAAGAATTGCTCTTTGAATTGGAAATTTTTCTCTCAACCTAACTTGAAATCAAAGTAAGTCTCAACCTAAGTTAAAAAATCATTCCACCTTTGAGGGTTGAGAAGAACTTACCAATCCCAAAAATGAATGTTTCTGACGGTCTGTTGAATCCAAATTCGTTGTGGGCTTGAAGAACTGCTTCATAACGCTGTCCTACTTCTAAGCCAGTAACGTTGTAAGATTGGAAATAGAGAAGACCTCCCCCGTCTTCTGCCGCTGGTATCATGACGTCTGTCCAATCTGACCCGCTCTAAAATTTGAAGAGTCAAATAGATGATCAAAGAGTTTTAAGAACTCTCCAGAATGAGCACCGAAAGCAAACACTCACACTCACACTTTGAAGGAAAAAAAAATATACAGTATATATAAACTTCTCGATTATCTGCGAGTGGATTATCCGCGAATGTATCGAGAAAGAAACAAGCACAATTAACTGATTTTATCGAAAAAGCACGAACTTAAATTTTGTTTTTTCTTAACTTTTTTACCCAAGAGTGCGGTGTACTTCATTCAATAAATTATTTTACTTGACCATTATCGTAAGTATCACTTCTTTATCGATTTTATGTGCTTGAGAAAAAATCAAATACAAATATTTTTTTATGCTGTACTTATCGCCACTGTTTGTACGTATCACGTTTTAAGTGTAATGCAATTATTTTTAAGCAAAAGACATTTTTTATCTTCTTTACCCCTTATTTTATGCTTTTTTCGGATTATCCGCGATTTTCGCTATCCGTGATACCTGTACCTCAGAACCAGACTAACGTAAGTCCATTTTCGTCATTTTTCAGTAGAGGGGAAAAACGATGTATTCGACAATCGTTTTTCCCCTCTACCGAAAAATGACGAAAATGGACTTACGTTAGTCTGGTTCTGAAGTACAGATACCCGTGCCACTCAATTCAGCGGATAATCGGAAGTGTACTGTGTATGTTATTATACGTCATATGGGAAGGTTTCTACGTCATATGGGAAGGTGCTGCATCTTTCGGGAGACCTTGATAGTCAGGGTAGTCGAAGTGTGAATATTTTTCTTACTGTGCGAGTTCTGGTGGAACTTTTTTTTTTCGTATTTTTGTGCAAGTACTTATTTTTATCAAGCTAGTGCTCCGGTCAATGACCGAAAACTTGTTTTATGTTGTTTCATCAAATATTAAATCGTAGATGTACTTGAATCGACAAAAATGAGCAAATTAATCAGTTCTAGAATTGTTGAATCTGAGGTAAATATTATAGCTGAGGAATCTACTTATATTAAAAACTGAGTATCTTTCTAACTTTCTTTCTATGTCACGGTTCTTTCTCCTGAACGCCAATGAACTGAAAGTCGAACCAGGTACCGATAAATAGGTAATTTTTCAGGCTTCATTAGTTTCAATTTATATAATTATATGATTTTAATTAACGAAGATATCAATTAATAAGTAGTCAAATTTAAAGCGATTAAGCCTAATAAATGATTAAATATGAAATCCATTGTTGCAAAACGTGGTTGCTATGAAACAGTAATAACAATGATAATGAGAATTTTGAATGAAGGCTTAACTAAATCAAACACGAAACTCATAAGCGGGCCACTCACATAGTATTTTTATCGCTAGCTACTTGTAATATTTTGAAACATTCAGCCATCTACTTATATTAAAAACTGAGTATCTTTGTCTGCTTTTTTCCTTTGAGCGAGCTGAACTTATTGAAACTTTCCTCACCATCCTGAAGGTGCGAAGCATCTCAATAATTCGAATGATTTTTTTATATAGGAAAAAAGTAAAGGCGAGCCCTGTTAGCGAGCCGCCTTGGCGGGGAGTAGTTTCTTAAAATTTTCCTCACTACTTTCAAGGCACGAAGTGCCCGTGCAAAGCCGGGCCACGTGCGTGGTATGTGTTGAAATCAAATGAACATTAAATTATATCAAATAATATAACTTCAGAATGAGGTAAAAGTTAGAGAGGGGGGACGTTATGCATCAACATGCCGCAGGAAGCTAATCTAGCTGCCCTGGCAGCTAGTGTACTATAATTGTTGAATTTAAGGAAATAGGTAATGGGAAAAATTTTTCACTCTTCTCTCTCACGCACGAGTACTTGGGCTAGTAATTTTGATGCATAGTTCCAGAAAGCTAAAGATACTTTCCTCTAACTCACAAATGAGAGGAAAGTGACGTTTAAGGGATCAAATGTATGACCGTTATAAAAAATGATGCAAGTCATTTGCAATTTAATTTTAATATCAAATTTCTTATGTCATCCACTGACCTTGTGTTTCCGAATTTTCAACTGATATTCAATTATAGGGCTGTATGATTTTGCAGTCCAGAGCAGGAGAAAGCTGTTTTCTCCCGATTCATTTCCTCGTATTTGAATGGGTTCCGCTAGTCCTAGATATGCAGAAATAAAATATCATAATTTTTTCAGGATTAATATTTTTTTTATTTAAATTTTTTATATGCAACAAAAATATACAACTCAATAATATATTAAACCTTTTCCGCCGACGAATTGTAAGGAAAAAAGCTTAGAAGTCGGAATTTAGAAAGTAGGACGAACTATCAGTAATTGACTCATTGAAATTGATTCACTGAAAAATAAATAAGTAAAAATAATAGATAACTTAAAAAATAAATAAATGAAAATAAACTATGTGTTTTAAGCGAAGGAAAAAAAGAAAAAAGACTAAGGGAAAAAAACTACAATATGTCCTCACATAAACAGTTTATATTTCGTTTTAGAAACATCCAACATTCTCTTTCTAGGAAATAGACCAATACAAATTAAATAATTGTGACATCATCACTACTGTCTGATTTTCTTAGGTAAAACATTCCGCGTATTTACGCATTCGTTAGGCCTTCTCTGATCTTATCAAAGTAGGGGTGATAAGTAAGATAATAAGAAGAGGAAGAATAATAAAAAGCATTTTGAGCCGTATCAAACAACGCAGAACGATGCTCATTTCAAATACCTAGTTTAGTTGAATCTGTCAAAAGAATAGCAAATGTAAGTTTTGAAGAGGAAACTTCCGGAAAGTTCCCATTTACAATCCATCACCCCTTTTTTAAGTGGAACGGTTCGCGAGTGTTAGGCACGGCCTTCACGGACGGACACAGTATCTCTAGCTCTTTTTGAAATACTTAACTAACTCTCCTTCCCCCATCACAAGAAACTTTTTCGTCTACTGGCGGTAATATTAGCACATTTTAAAAATTCAGAAAATAAAGAAGAAAAAGGTACCCATTAATTGATTTAAAAACTAAAGTTCAAGCTCTTTTTTACCCCTATACTCATACAAAGTTAGTTTTCATAACTGGTGCGTAGTGGCATATAAACGATACAATCAATAGAGAATTGAAACTCCATAGTGTAGAATAACATAACATTTTATAACATTAATTATCTCTACTAATAATAAAGCTGAAGGTGGGTCTGTCTTTCTTTCTGTCTGTCTGTTACGCGCGTAGCGCCAAAACCGTTCGGTCGATTTTCATGCCACTTGGCACAAAATTAGTTTGTAGCATGTAGTTTTGCACCTCAAAGCGATTTTTCGAAAAGTCCATTTCGTTCTTTTTCTATTCGAATTCTTAGCGGAAATTCGATAAAATAGGGAAGAAATATTTCACACACATTTTCAAGTCTTATGTCATTCGAAAGCTTGAAATTTTCTGCACAAAATGAAGTTTTTTCGAAGTTTCTACGATCATCAGGAGAGCTGTAACAATTGTTTTTAGAATCCCGAAATTCAAGGTTTACCTTCAGTAAAGCAAGCCAAACGGTTCTAAAATGGTTGAGCTCTAGAATAAAATTTGTTTGAAAAGAGAGATAAAATGAATTATTTTATCAACGGAAATCAACTTTTCATGTTGTTACTATGGTTACGTGTTCATACTTATTTTTGTTTCTTTCTTTTTCCAGGGTTGCCAGCGTCAATCTTCGTAGGCTACGGCCAGACGTAGTATTTTTGATTCTAAGGTAGTACTTTTTCGGCCAAAATAAGGAGCGTAGTATTTTTCTGGAAACCCTGTTTCCAATATACTAATGACTTAATTAAAAAATTTGGCGGATTTTTTTTTTTTTTTTTTTCATTTTCATAGATTTCGCATTTCAGCAACATTGATTTTGGCAACGTTTGGAAACAGTAGTATTTTGTAATGTTTTTTTTAGAGGAGGCGTAGTATTTTTTTGTTCCAATTCTCTGGCAACCCTGTCTTTTTCCCGGTGAAGATGCTTTGGAGCCCTGCTTGGCGCGTTTTCAAAAAGTCAACTACGCAAAATAGCTAGGGTTACCACGCTTGGCGCGCCTATCGTTCATTTAGCGAGAAAAGGGTACCTAAAGCACAGATTAACGAAATATCGTATCAATTGCGATATTGCATCGTTTTTTTAAAGTGTTTCATTTCGGAAAATGTATTGTTTTGTTTTTTAAGCTAGGAAAGAAAACTTTCTTCTTCTTTTAAACTTTGGTAAGATTTCTGTTGGTTCCTGTTATCAACAAAATTGTTCTTATTTTCTCTTTTGGCTTATTTTTGTCCATCTCCCTTGGGGTTGCATTCGAATGTTCCAAGGGGGTGTTTTACCCCATTTATCGGGTAAATCAGTGTTTTCAATGCAAGGTGATATGAATTGGTTAACAAAAGTGATATGAATTGGCGCGACCACTTGGCGATATATCGCCAAGCTTTTGATCGCCAAGTATTTGACGCCAATTGGCGAAATTTTTTTTTTTTTTTGATTTAGCTTCAATTTGGCGCTGTTGGCGATATTTTGCGAAAAATCCACTGAATGATGTTAAAATCGACGATATTTAGGAGATTAATCATTGTAAAACATTTTTTTGCATTGTTTCGTAGCAAACGAGGGATACAAATGTTTGAATTGTTA